>WOGO01008124.1:0-10792 GCA_015342085.1 Leptinotarsa defecta
TTTTTCATTTTTTGTTAATAATAATTTTTAATTTTCAGCTTTTATTAATATTTCAATTTTTATTTTTTGGTTGTTGTTTGGTTTTATGTTATTTCTTTGTAATTTCAGTTTTTTTTATTCAAATAAAATTGTTATTTCCGGTTAATCTTTTCAATATTTCTTCAGGAATTTCGAATCAATTTATATTATAATAGACAATGGGAGTCCGAACTGATGAAATACACCAGGAAACATTGTCAACCACCTTCAAACAAACGTTAAAAAATACATGATATAATAAATTGATATAAATCATCATGAAAAATCAGAAATGAAACTTTATATATTTTTTTCACATTTATTTGTAACTAACGTTACTGTAGTTTAGTCCTATGAGGACATTTTCAAACTTATACATTAAAATAAAAATGATTGATTACATCAGCCGTTATATAACATCACTTTTATAACAGGTGTACCTAACTTAATTGAGTACCTGAATTTTGGTCACCTGTGACAATGTGGATACGCTAATTTGAAAACCGGTGAGATTATTTAACAGGTTGCACTCGCAATGCTTATGCTCATGAAATAACCCTTTCTTGCATAGTGCAAAATTTTCGTATCATATCCTTTCGGTTGAGACCAATCGATTAATTTTTCTATAACAATTCTTTCTGAAATACGTACACATGAGGAAAAGGCGTGTTTTCATATTTATTGGAAAAAGTCGTCACTATGTACTTGTAATGCACTGTTTGGAACCTTCGTTTGAATATTACTGGAATTTTTTCCACACACCAAATAACGGTTTTTCCTTAACACCAAACGGTTATTTGGTGTTGAGAAAAACTCCAGTAATATTTAATGGAAAAGGGTTTGGACGATTCGTTAAAAAGCGTTTCATCTTTTATTCTCAGTATATTTTTTTGCTTTTCAGTACCTAAGCTTGGGTAGTGTCATAATATAATATAATAATCATCTGAGAAAGTTATCAAAAATGTTATTTATCTATAGATGATATTCTTCACCGTCATGGCATTATTATTCCACTCTTAACTCTATATAAACGGATGTTATTTTTCGGTTCGGAAACATCGGCAGTGGAATATTTACAATCTAAGGGGAATTTCAAAATGATTTTTATATTCTCAAATCACCCGACTACGATTTCAACAAAAGAAATAGGTAACATTTATGTTATCATGATTTTAATAAAACACTTTCGAACATCAGAGTTGAGACTGAAAAACTTTCATTCCATCTGTTGCCATCAGCAGGAAAATTATCTCATAATGGAGTCAATAAATCTTTCTGACTTCGTATTCTTCGTATTCTCATTCATACTTTTCTTAGCTTGAATATTATCAGCGTTTGTTTTCTTCTATCAAATCTCTGAAACTATTGAAGGTTGATACTTTTTTTCTGTTTTTCATCATACTGATGTGCATCAGAGTTTTGCTTTTTCCCCTAATGAACTTTTATCAGAATATTCGTATTTTTGATTCAATCAATTCATTAGTTATTTTTAGATTTTTCAAAAATAAGTTTTCGCCCTTCAGTTGCTCTGTAATCTTCGTGTGAAGAATAATGTCTGTCAATTTCTCATAACTTTTTTGTGTTTCATTGTTGTTGACATCTAATACTGTACATAAATACAGCCTATAAATACATCAGAATAAAATATGAGCTACAATTTACGAAGGTTTTGTGTAATTTTGGTCATAATATAACGACAAGTATTAAGTATGTCGGAAAAATTCTTGTTCCCTGAGAGCTATCTTGGCGTGCGCTATCTATACCGTTGGAGTTGCATGCAGATAATGTACCGTGAGATTGTTTATCTTCAATGGTTCTGAATAAAAGTTCGTGATAGCATATATCTACCTCTTATGTGGTAGCCAGTATATGCAAAATTTTGAGCCATAAATAAAATTAAATTGGATACTTTTTGTACAATGCACATTTTAGAAAATCTGTCAAATTCTTATGAAAATTGATACACTGGGGCTACGAGGGCGATGCGCGGGGGTAGAAGGGCGGTCTAAGCAACGATGCACCATCGCCGAGAACGTGACCCGAACGTGGGCAGACGCGTGAGGACTGAGGCGTGAGGGCAGACGTCGTTGACAGTTGTATTAGTTTTGCGAATTTCTTTATAAGTATACGACGATATAATTTATAATATAAACAAGGATATCGTTTGTCTCATTAAAAAAACGAATTCTGAGAAACAATTTTTTTTTTAATTTGATTAGCGATTGGATGGTTATTCTCATTCAGCATTTTCAACATTACTTCTCTTAGGTGTTGTAGTATTTTGTAATTCATTCTTTTAATTGGTATTCTCTGTGAATATTGTCAATAATGAATAATTCTTCATTTGTCTGGAGAAATCATGAATTATAACTCAAAAATAATAAATTTCGTAAAGATTCAAGTGAACAACCCTTAAAATGGCGTGTTTCTACTGGAAAAAAGAACTTACTCTTTCATATTTATCGAAAAGATATTAGTTGGTGGTAATCGGTCCAAAACAATTAATTGAATTTGTACCTCTTCATGACTACTTGCCTCAAGGTTTGATTCTGGGTCTCGTCTCTAATGATACTACCCTCACCAAGGTGGTATCATCATCCGATGAAGGCAACTTGGTTGGAGAAAAACTTGTCAAAGAAAAGTGTCACAATTCAGATGGGTAAAAAAGTGTATTTGTTTGATATATTCTTCATCAAAGGTATCAATTGCAACCTTTATCGTCAATAGTTTATATTATTTTCACATGTGCTGTTTGAATTGTAGTGTCGGTATGATACACTGATTCATTTCCTGAAATTTTTATGTAAATTTTCACCCATCAAGTTTTCGAACGTTGTTGTTAATGTCTTTGACTTTGCATCAGGCAAGATGGCTTCAATGGAAAAATCCCTATAATCTTCAAACTATGGAGATTTCTCGAGGTTTTCCACAGTTCCGACAAAATTTTCAATTTGAGTACTCTGAAACAAGATAGAAAATATAATGCTTGACAATTTTTTTTCATAACTGCTCGATTCGCTATCGTTGTTCTCAATACTTTTCTCTAGGGAAACTGTAGTCTTGCTCACCAATTTTTTTCGTTGGAGAAATCTTTTTTTATTAAGAAGCAAGTATCGTCTTTTGAGTGGAACGTATGTAGGCCTAAAATGAACACAGAAAACATTTACTTCATTGATATTAGCGAAAATTTCTGTATTGTTTCCACATAAATAAAAAGAAATTTTTAACGTTAGCGCTCATGTAAGTAGCATTACGAGCTACATTTTCAGTGGTTTTGACATATTCTGATTCCCACACCTCTATCAACAGATTCTTGGTTATGTGGCTTCTCACGAGGACTGATCTTTCCGACCACAAAACAATCAGTGCTTCAGTAGTACTAGAAGAAGATGCCTCAAGAATTGGCTGAGCCACTGCCTGTAAAACCAAAGAACATTTTTATAAAATGTTTGGCAAGAAATCGCCAAACCAAGTAAGTTGCAGTGAAATGAAGTTGCAGAAGAGAACGGGCTTGCCGCAGGTTCAATACATCCAGTGGTTGTCATGACATAATTAGAGTTACCGGAATCTTGAGGCTGAGATTATCCACAGGGAGGAACACTGGTTCAAGAGAAAATTCGAAGAAGCCGCATATTTGTTGTCCAACAACGCATTCAGTCAAGCTAGCGTAGAAATACGTAACATATGGTAACCCACAATCAAGCGGAAAACGGCCAACTCCCGCCAAACGGTCAGCTCCTGCTAAACTGGTGAAGCGGAGAGAGGGAAGAGAGGATAGGTGAAAGCACTCGAATGACCTACAAATACTCATCCCTCGGAGAAATGGGTCCAGTCATCACCACGATTGTGGATAGTAACAATCGAAACGTCGTGAAGTAAATTGGCTTCAATTTTTTTTATTTTCAATTTCTCAATTTTTGCTTGTATTTTATTTTATTGTAATTTCACTTTTTTTGATTCTTTCAGGGATTTCAAATAATTTTATATCATATAAGACAATAGAAGTGCGAACTGATGAAATTCATCATGTAACATTGTCAACCATCTCTGAACAAACATTATTTTCTCCTGTGGTTTTGATAAAAATTGACGACACTGTACAATAATCAAACTCAATTTCATTTCAGTGGCTATACAACCAAACACTTTTACAAATACTTCAAACTAATATTCAAATGTCTATCATTTTATTTGAATTTACTCCGCACCGCACTGTCACTTGACTTCCGGATCGGGGTGTGACGTTTATATTTGTAAATCGTGTTCTCTTGAAGCTAATAGGGAGTTTGTTAGAAGCGACGCGGCAACTAATCACGAGACGCACGCTTAGCGCGATTTTGGCCACGTCACGTACAACAGTTGAATAAATTTGACTACTCTGCTCACCACATAGATAAACAGTCGACAACTATTCTTTGAAATTTTAATAGAATTTCATTTGGAACCTAGACACCAATGGGTCCTTAAAATAATAAATTTGAACTTTTTGTTGAAGCAAGCAAACTAATCATATCAAATCCGATGTATCTCAATATTCGAAATTGAATGGTAACTTCATTAATCGATATGGTCATATTGAGAATCTTATGAAAATTTATGTGTGAGTATTTGTCATTAGTGTCAGTTGTCATATGCAACCAATGTCTTATTTAAAATTATATTTGCCTTTGAAATTTATTTTTATTGTCTTCATTTTCCATCTAGCTTTATCAATATTCAGTTCAATTCCTGGTTTGTTTTGAATAAACCCGGTATAGCACCGTATCGTCTCTTACGGTGTTCAATAAACATTTAATAAGTTGTGTATTACAGTGCAACTTATGAGTGATATTTATTTCATGTTTTGTGAAGAATTTGAAGTTTGCATTATTGTTAAATTTTCAAAATCACTCATTCAAGTCCTACTTCCAGGCCTTCCAGCCTGTGGAAATTGCCACCTGTTCTCGTAAAACAAATTTCACTGCGGTATATTGGAAATTAATCTCTCGATAACCAATTTCATAATCAATTCGTTTACTCCGTGAACGTGTGATAGAATTGATGAAATTGGAATTGCATTGTTTTCATTAAAGCGTATCCATTTTTGAAACGGTTTAATTATTGCATCAACATTAGTGATGACTCAGTTATATTTTAACAACAAATATACTTGGATTATTCAAACAGTTGGTTACATTTTTTCTTCAGTTACCTTCCTGAACAAATACATTGATTTTCACTATTTCAGCATAGACCTAGAGAAGAAAAGGGAATTGAATTAACGCCAAACAAGAAATTGAATAGATATGCACATGAATATTGAACCAAGTCATTTTCTTATATCCCGCCATCGTTCATTCTTCTTGGTCATGTAATTTTTATGAATTCAGTATACCTTTAAACTAGGACCATTATCAAAATATTTGTTAAAGGCAGTTGCAATTTTTTCATAAACAATATATCAAAATAGTACAAACTTTCGCATTTTTTATTCTCACATTGACATACTAGAAGACACTGAGCCTTTTATAGAGACTTTAGTCGAATACAGTTCATCGTTTATGAAAGGTCAAATAGTAATATATCCAGTCCATAAGTCTGAGGCTTTTTAATTAAATCTTTTTTCAATAGAACGGAAAAAAATCTTTAACACTTGCTAATTTCTCTCTCTCTCTATTTTGTATGGTCATTGCTTCCTATTTTCAGGCGCATTTGATCAATGCTACTCCTGTTGGTTAACAGGAGCTTCGTTTGGGGGCGCAGCGGTCTTGCACGAAGCAATGCTGCCACCCATTTTTTTCCAACGTTTTTCTCATTATAAAAACAATTCTTTGGATAATAAAAACAATTTGGTTTTTATGGAGTCGCCTCCTGCTTGAGAGACCTTTTGATTTTTTTTTTCACATATACGGCCCTCTGTACGTGGTTATCCGAACCACCCCGGCCTGGATACCGGCGTGAATAAAAGGGACGTTATTGGCACGTCAGTCCACTACCACGGCCACCACGAAACTCCCACTTGCTAATTTAGACTGAACTAACATTATTATTTTATTGAATAACTTCACGGTTGCATCCTGTGAAACCGATTATCGTAGAACTTCAGCCATAATTTATATAACGATGGAAGCATCGTTATCATGTGTATTCATCTATTCATGTAGAATCAATCGAAATCAATATACGTGTTTCTGTTATTGGACTGGTTTTTCTACTTTCCATATTGGCAAATTCATTCAAGTTATCTTGTCCTGGATAACCACTTCTGTTTGATTTTAACCTGACTATTTGGGAAGTATCGGATCATTATTGAAAGTCAATCTTTCTACATGAAAGAGTGAACGTCTGGAGTTATTTGAGTGCTGAAAACAAAGCCATTTGTTTTCATGATCCCTTAATAGTTCACATCTCTTCTGCAATTCGGAGATGGTACAACCAGACAGCATCTCATTATCTGATCCCATAATTAATAGTTATTTTATCCAATCTATTTTTGCAGTCCACACCAGGTTGACTGTAGACGTGATATCATAAACTTTTTCACTCTACATCCAGTTGTTTTGTAATTTCCGTTTTCTGGTTTTTATATTCAGGTAGTTAACCAAAGAGTTGATCTGACCGTAATTGAATATTCCTTCAGGTTATACATGTGGATGGATTATAATCAGTTGTTTCAGGGACAAATCTTCTGCATCGTTTCTTTATAACATTCTGTTATCGCATCTAATTATGGATGAAATGTAGTTTTTACTTGTTTCGTTCACTTCTGATGTTTATATCAATGTTATCAGTGTTTTGATTCGTACTTCCTTCCTTCCAAATCGGAATTCAGTTCTAAATATCCTTTCAAAGAACGCATCTGTTACTATTTCAGCTTCCTCATTAAGAGCTGTTGCTTTTTTCAAAAAGCTTCCTCATAAAAGTTATCTAAGAAGCATAAAATCGTACCATTTCCACCATTTCTCAACCTTAAAGCAACAGTCATTCTTTTCCACCACTGTGGAGGACCTGTTTCTCGAAATATGTTCTAAAAATGAAGTTAATGTTCAAATTTCGCGCGTAACGTACATTTGGTTAGCGATTTCCTTGGTTTGGTACGCTCGTCTGGAACATATTTTTACAGTTTCAGCTGTTTAGCATGCTTAGTTTTTTGATGAGAGGCATAAAAATTGCAAGTGTTTTGCGTGTTCGGCGACTATCTGCTATCAAAAAAAAAATGGATAAAAAATTTGTATAAAATTTTATGTAAAAATGTTGAAATGTTGACAGTGACATGAGGCAATTGCAGGTGGGTTCTTTGTATAGTGTTAATTAGGACCAAGAAAGAGAATCGGGAATTTCCACCCCAAGGGGGTGAAATTTGTGTATTACATTTTGTCATTTTTGAAGTTGTAAACCTGAAGTTTTGGGTTAATGAAAGAAATATATTGTAACTATTTGTTCAAAATGGTCCGTCGTGAAACTTGATGTGACAAACCAAATTCTTCGCGGGCGAAGCCGCGGGCAACAACTAGTTAAACTAATACAAGCGATCGGTGTTCGGCGATTTTCTGCAACCGAAAAAAGTGGATCGAGGAATTTGCATGAAATTTTGTGTAAAAAATAGAATTGAGTGCTCAAAATTCCTTAAAATCTTGACAGTGGCATATGGTGATTGTACTCTGAGTCAGAAACATGCTTACAAGTGGTACGACCATTTCACAAAAAAATCGAGAAGTTATGAGTGATGCTCACCCTGAGCGCCTCAGCACATCAATCACCGATAATAATCTTGAGAAAGTGAAGAAATTGTTGTTATGGTTAAATTTAACCATGCCGTTGTGCAATGAAGATTTCAATCTACAATTGAATGTAGATTGAAATCTAAATAAATTCTTCATTTATGCTGTTTGTTCTGCATAAGATGACCGACAAGTTTTGATTGTTAGTAAGGACTAGCTTCTTTCAAACTCACGATATGAGCCCTGAAAAAGGAAATAAACATTTCTGAAAGCTTGACATGATACCAATAGTTTTTCTTACTCACTGGCATCCTCAAAATTGACTGCAACCTCACAAACAGAAATCACATAGTGTTTGTTTTCAAAGTTCTTTCTTCAACTGGCTAGTCACGACCATCCCAAGGTTGATCCTTGAAAAAAGTACTCACTTTTTTCATGGAGAAAATAGTAATTTCATTAAAAGTGACATTTTGTTACGTGTCAATCAAAACGGCTTCAAGAAGGCAGGAATATTTCCGTTCAATTCCACCGTCATTTCGAAACAGAAATATCATCCAGAAGCGCTGAAGAGGTGGGAAAAGGAGAAAGATAGAGAAGTTACTGAAGATACCGAAACTGAGGGCATCATTAATGAAGAGGACAACTTAGAAGCAGATCAAGTAGCAAGGGATGAAATACAGGACAGTCAAAGGGTTATTCCTAATGAAGAGGTCAACTTCGAAGCAAGTCAAGACGAAAGGGACGAGCTGAAAGCTGGACCTAGAAATATTTCATTTGAAGACTTGCTGCTAGAAACGGTTCGACAGAATGTCTCGAGCAATTTAAACAAGAAAAAAAAAGCGAGTAGCAATAAGTGCCGAGGTTATCACCCATCAAGAAGCTGAGGAAAGAATACAACAGCAGGAATCTAACAAAGTCTTAAGGAAATATCAAGGCAAAGAAACAAAAAAAGGAAGCAAAAAGAAAGCATCAGTGAAAGTAGCGACGAAGGCAACCCTGAACCGTTTTGCGAGAAATCACACTATGACCTGGACCTCCCAAGTGACGGCAGCTTTGAAGAAAACACAGCCTCGCATTTTGAAAATTTTAAGCTACATGCTTGGGCGTTGGTCAAGTATTGTACAAAAAGAACAATTAAGTATTACGCTGGGCAAATCATACAATAACCTACAGGTAACCACGAATGTCAAGTTAAATTTTCAAGGTACAACACTGCAACTGAGAAGTTCTTTTGGCCTTCAGTAGACGACATCGACACCATTGTTTTTGAAAACATTGAAATGTTCTTGGTAGTATGTTTTCATTTGCAGTAAATTTTGCAGGTCTTAATGTATGCTAAACAGAAATTTGAGCATATTATAAGCCTAATACTTACTATTAGTTTTTTATCTAATGACTTTGAGTAAGCATACCTATTTTGAGTTTTTGATATGCTTCTTTATGTCTTACCATTTTGATAATAAAATGTCCGCTGGTAACTAGTTGTTTTGTCTACGCGGGGCAAGTTCGAATTTTTAAGGTATGAGGGCAGAATATTTTTATGGCTTTATTTAAAAATTTTGACGGGGAATTTAATATAGGGAAAGTTCGGATTCGATCTAGCCCCGCGTCGCTTTCTATTATATTCATATGGAGTTGTTTAAATGCATCAGGTCTTACCCCTTAACATGGGGTAAGTCCGAATCCAGAACATCAGCAGCTTTTAAGGTTCCTGTAAATCTATGGTGTTCTAAACATATAGCGAAACTTGAAATGCGTGCGATCTTACCCCAACTTACCTTAACAACAACGGTAATATGCTCTTCTGTCGACCTCTTGTGTTTACACAAAAAACTCCCAACCCCTCGCGTCAGCAACGCTAGTCACAAAAACCTCATCTTAGCGTTTTTTAACTATCCCAAGCGTATGATCATCGGCAGGATGCAATATATTCATTTGTTTAGTCTAGCACAACTTGAAAATGACCACAACGACGCTCGAAGGTTCGACAGTCATGAAGTAATTCAAGCGCTTTTTCAAATGGAAAAATATCGACACCGAAGAAACGGGTGCTCGACCTCGATCTCTATGAATAAAATAATATTTTATGTTACTATCACAATGACAGTTATTACACATATTACTTGTACAAAATAATTTCGATGTTTCATATCTGTCAGGGGTCCAGTGACGGCTCACTTTTTTATATCTCCTTAATTATTTGTGGTTGATAAAATACTGGCACTTTTTGCGGCAAATAATTTATTGTAATAAATAATTTGATACAATATTTACAAAAACCCATTTCCAGCAACGACTGCAGGAATGTACCCCTCTACACCTTCTTTAGTCTTTACATAAAACCATCCTTTTATATTAGCATCAAGTAAGAAAACAACTTCTCCCTTTTTCACTGTCATGTTGTTCTCTCCAGAACCCTTAAAATCAGTCGTTATCACCAGAAGAGTCTGTCTAATTCCTTTTCCCCTTGCAATAGCTGCTGCCCTCAGGTAAAGCCTATCAACACTCTTTTCTCCACAAGCACTAGCAGCATTTCTGGACCTGGAAAATGAAGAAACTATGATAATCATCATCAATGAATAAACTCATCTGAAAAAATATTAGAAATATTTCTTTGGGACTAAAACGGAAGATACTGATAAAAATCTACATTAACAAAATTTAATTTTTCATTCATGAAATTATCCCATAGTAGACATTATTGTGTAGAATCCATTTTTGTTGAGGTGATTAATTAGGGTATCCAGAACTATGTTCCAGACAAGGGGTGATAAGACCCCTCCCTGTGGACATCCCCTCATGACTAGTCCTTTCACTGTGATGTCTTCTACATTAATACTCATTGCTCTACTAGAGAGCATCTGGAGTATCCATTCTCCTACTACCAGGGGTACATTCCTAGAGTGTAGTTGCTGGGTAATTGTTGGAAAGGTTGTTTTATCAAACGCTCCCTCGATATCTATGAATATACCTAGGATGGATTCTTTGTTGTCCAATGATCTCTCGATTCTGCCAACCACATGGTGAAGGGCCGAATCAGTAGACCTTCCCGGGGTATATGCATGCTGATTTGG
>WOGO01008125.1:0-10790 GCA_015342085.1 Leptinotarsa defecta
CTTGAAAAGGAATCACACGTTGAAAGGTAAGACCTCGTTAATCCTTAGCTCGCACAAGTTTCGACTTCTGAGGGTTGTCGTTCATAGGGGTGCGACAGCTGGTTAAAGGAAAAACAGATTTTAAACAGAATTTTTTTGAACAGATATCAGTCCACAGTACAATACACAGTTAATATTCAATACATATATGGGAAGAATTAACTACTTCTTTGAATGAGGGCGATGATATCTTCCCGAATGAAATCGCTATATATGAGAAAAACTGAGAACTAAATCCTCAAATTTCAAAGATAAATAAGGCCCCTCAAGGCGGTCAGTTGCAAAGCCTAGCTTCGACATCGATCGCCCAAAATGATTCGCCCTTTGTTTTTCACTGCAGCTTTCATTTCAAGGTAACCAGTTGAAAACCAGAGCCCAAACAGAACGTATTTATGATTCAATACCACTGTTTCCACCCACCATCCTCCTCATCAGTGGTGCCGGGTTGAATCACAAATGCGTTACTGGACTCAACTGTTGTTAAATGACATTCCTGATTAAGAAGGGGAGTGGAAGAAAATTTCAACACTGGAAAAATATAAAATGTTAAAGATATTGTAACGAATCTGAAGCCGGCCCTGATTGATATTTCAGCCAGCAAACACATGACTCACCGCGAACCGCCGTGAAAAGTGTAGATGAGTACCGAAACCACTAGAGGAATCTAGAACGATCGTTACCGATATAAAAGGTCGGGTCCTCGCTCAGAGAGGGAGTCTGTATTCAGAAAGCGAATCGAGCGGTAAACAAAGAATTCGAACAGTGAAGATAAATTAAGCGTTAGTTGCTAAGTGTTGAATATAAATTAGTTGTGATAGTGAAGTATTGTTAAAAACAAATTTGTTTAAGACATTTGATTCTTCAACTCGGTACAATATTATGAAATGTCTTCGAAAAATATAAAAATCTTATTTTTGAGTGTTATGTTACGTACATGTTAAATTTTTTCCGCTTATGCTCCTGAATAGCTTTCCTATACATTATTTTGGTGATCCGCCCTATAGAATCTCAATATTTATCCAGCTCCTCCTTGCAATTATCGATTGTCTTCGCTAGTTTGAATTTTAGTAGGACCGCCGAAAGTGACGAGACCTGTTTACTCACGAATTTCTCTGGAAGGTTACTATATTACCCTTTTCGGGAAAGTAATGTTGACACAAAATGCTAGCCTAGAGCTCGAGCACAATCCCCAGGAGAAATTCCAGTGGAACTATTACGGGAGCTAGACTTGGCCGATACGGGTTTTGAGGATAAAATATTGCGAAAGGTGTGGTGTGGTGACAGGGGTGAATTTAATTTACCTATATATTTCTGTTTGGATATCTTTGCGGTGAGAAAGAAAGTTCTATTTATTCTATAAGATGAGGAATATGTTATTATAAATGAATAAATGAATCTAAGTAATTATGACAATACTTTTCTCCAAGTACGTTTTGCTAAGAAACTTGGCATCTTCAGTAAATGATCTGAAGTAATTCTTCAAAACTAATGTAATGTATTGAGATTCAACATGGTTGACATCACTTCTACGGCAAAAATAATTATATACCATATACTTCCTTTATTGCTATCCAAAATTCATAATTATTATTTCAGAAAATGACTTCTGGAAAATTGAATTTTTTTATATAAGTACGGTACCTTCAATATTTAAAATATTTCTGAATTGAACAATAATTTCTGTATTTACTGCTGAGTCCCCTTTGAAAACATGAACACGATAAAAATATTATTGATCGACGTGGCATGCTGTGTGAAACTGGGTTGTTTATGTTTTTCAGATATGAGATTTAGAAAAAATAACAAAGGTGTTATTGTTGGTGTTGGAAAAGGCTACAAATTAGATTGAATTTATTTGAAAAATCTAATGTTTAGTCTGCATGGTTATTGGAATTATTACCCCCCTCGCCCCAGGGCAGATATTTCATAGTAAACGTTCTCAATTATTGATAATAGTAACTTTCTATAAAACTATCGTAACATAAAATTTGTTCTGGTCGACTTCTGCTGTGAATAAATCTAGTTTGTAAAAACTAAAAAACACGCTTTTAAAGAACATCGAACTGAAAAGTTAAAAATATTTTTTTTCAGTTCAGTACTCTAGTCGAGTATCGAACCGACTACAGATTTCTAGAAAGAACCGTTACATTATTTAAGCCCGACTTTTCGACCCAAGAGGGCAGTGCAGAAGGTGAATCGAGCGGCTAAACAAGAAATTCAAATAGTGGAAATAAATCAAGCGGTAGTTGCTTAGTGTTGTAATACATAAATTAGTTTGTGATTAGTGAAATATTGTTGGAAATAAATTTGTTTAAGACAGTTGATTCTTTAATTTTTTACAAGTGGTGTCAGAAGTGGGATGAGTGCTATAGTTGAAGAAGAGCCAAAGACACATTTTCTACTTAGAGACCAAAAATCATTCTCGAGACAAAGCGTCTTATGAAGATGTCTGGAGGAGTCTTACCAGACTGAGGGACACTATGATCGACCACAGTCTTGTGGTCTTAGCAATCCCGAAATCAGCCTCTGAGCTTGATATGCTGGATTGGAGAATTGTGGGAAGCATGTTGGAAACGATATTCAGATTCAGCGGCATCAAGATTTTGGTGTGCGGTAACCATCTTTCACGACCGAGCATGAAGACTGTGAAGTGTTACTTCCATAGAACTTCACAGTACAGATATGGAGAGTCCTGCAGGTATCCACACGCCAGGGATGACATTTCGAGGCAAAACGGCTTTAAGAAGGGGTCAATGTAACGAATCTGAAGCCGCCCGCCCCTGACCAGTATGCTGGCTGAATCGTGTAACAAACACATGACATCACTGCAAAAGAATGCAGCCGGCAACCGCCGGTAAAACTCTAGTCGAGTACCGAACCGACTACAGATTTCTATAAAGAACCGTTACATTATATAAGCCCGGCTTCCCGACCCAAGAGGGCAGTGCAGAAGGTGAATCGAGGGGGTAAACAAGAAATTCGAATAGTGGAAATAAATTAAGTGGTAGTTGCTAAGTGTTGTAATAAATAAATTAGTTTGTGATTAGTGAAATATTGCTGGAAATAAATGTGTTAAAGACAGTTAATTCTTTAATTTGTTACAAGTGGTGCCAGATGTATGATGAGTGCTACAGTTGAAGAAGAGCCAAATGTACTTTTTTCTACTTGGTGACCAAAAAGCATTCTCGAGACAAACCGTCCTATGAAGATGTCTGGAGGAGTCATACCAGACTGAGGGACACGATGCTCGACCAGAATCTTGTGAACTCGGTGACCAAAAAGCATTCTCGAAACAATCCGTCCTATGAAGACGTCTGGAGGAGTCTTACCAGACTGAGAAACACGATGCTCGACCAGAATCTTGTGGACTCGGCAATAATTTCGAAATCAGCCTCTGGGCTTGATGGGCTGGATTGGAGAATTGTGGGAAGCATGTTGGGAACGATATTCAGATCCAGCGACATCAAGATTTTGGTGTGCGGTAACCATCTTCCACGACCGAGCATGAAGACTGTGGAGTGTTACTTCCATAGAACTTGACAGTGCAGATTTGTGGAGTCCTGCAGGTATCCACACGCCTAGGATGATATTTCGGGGCGAAACGTCCTCTGACCAGAACGCTGACCGAATCATGTAACAAACACATGACATCACCGCAAAATAATGCGTCGGCAACCGCCGGTAAAACTCTAGTCGAGTACCGAACCGACTACAGATGTCTAGAAAGAACCGTTACATTATATAAGCCCGGCTTCCGACCCAAGAGGGCAGTGCAGAAAGTGAATCGAGCGGCTAAACAAGAAATTCAAATAATGGAAATAAATTAAGCATTAGTTGCTAAGTGTTGCAATAAAAAAATTAGTTTGTGATTGGTGAAATATTGTTGGAAATAAATTTGTTTAAGACACGTAATTCTTCAATTTGTTGCAGTACGTTCAATTTTTCTTATTGGTGGCATTAAAAAACATAAAAAACAAAAATGAAAATATGAAGTTTGATCGAAATATTCCGATAGGAAGGCGTTAGTCAGCAGAATATTTTGGGAGATATCATATAAGGTTGGATTGCATTTGTGTGTTGGTGTTGATGGCATCAGTATCGAGTGAAATGCATGTACATTTCTGAACATAAACAATACCTTTTTGGTCAACAAATTATTCACACTCGTTCTAAAACTTCAAAATCAATCATTGAACTGATCTTTCGTTTTGAAATGACATAATTTCTCACGAAAAAATGGGAATAAAATCGGATTCCTGGAACTGGAATTGAAAACGAGCATGTACATTAATTTTTGAGTTATGACGGCTGTTGTAGCAAATGAGCGATATGCTCATTGCAGTGATTTGTGATGTGGCGGAAACATTATTATTTTTCAAAAAAATGTCATCAGAAATTTGATGATGAATTATGTCACACTGATTGTAGTTGCTTATTGGAGTAGTTTTTAGTACACTGTGACGTCACGTTACGTGCCTGAAATTATTAGAACTTGATTCGCTCGCTCGCCTTGTCAGTTTTGCCATAAACGTAATAATATCAACCGATGAAAAGTGAAGTTCAATGGAATTGTTTCTCGAGGAATTTTTTTTGACTGTTGTTACATTTTTCGAATTCGTAACTGTCGATAATACATTGAAAATTATACTCACGTCTGTGTGGATCAAAGAGGTCCTAGAGATTCCGTTATGACAGGAGGTACTTAAAACTCTACTAGATTTACTACTTGTTTGGTGTAAATGGGATCCATAGTCTGATGAGAAGTCTCTGGTATTGTGTACAGACTGAAACAAAATTATTGTTGTTGATAATAATTCAACAAAAGACTTGCTGACTGTGAACATTTCAGTCAAGAAAATAAATAAATATAGATCAATAGAGAATCTGCTGACGCTTTGTGAAGGTAAATTGAAAAGTTCTTCAGTCTGGCATAAAGCTTTGAAAAAAATTTCCAGTCGGTCAGAAACTGTGACTCGTCAACAAAAATACTTTCACAGAATAGCTTTTTTATGATCTGATCTGTATATTTATTAATAAAGTTTCCCTGTGGTGATTATATACCACCAGTTCGATTAATGGTTGATTGCTTCATTTTTTAATGAAAAAATTTTTTTACTCATAATTGTGTGTTTTTGAATTTCGTCTGATGTTTCTTTGCCTTCCCTTTTATCACGTTTTTTTTAAAACTTGTAGAGGATTCACTTGTATTCACTACTGTAGAATGAAATGATAATTATTTTTTTTGCAATTTTTTCGAGCCCTTTCTCCTTCTATCGTTTTTCCCCTCAAGCTGCAATAAGTTGGTTAGTATGATTATTAATATCATTTAGTATCATTATTTCTTTTTAGAATTATATTCCACAATACCACATCATCTGCTCCGTATATTTTCTCATCAAAATCGACAAAAAGTTGAAAAATGACAAAAAATTATGTTGTGAAAAAAGGGAACGACAGTCATCTCAATTTTTAGTGACACATTCTGTATTTTGTACGTTACTGAAATTGATGATTCTATACAGAACAGTGCTGATTGAAAAACTACACATATTTTTAATAAATGGTGATATCTGTATGATCCAGGTGTGTGAAACTATAAAGTTGATTTCATTTCATGAAGTTTGGGATTCTACAGTGCACTACTAAATCTATTCAAGAAGAAATTAAGTTGTAATGATGTAGTTAATGTACTGAAAGCTAAAAAATAATTTGGAAGGTCCTAGGTTGCAGTCATCACACCACTCGCTTCAGCAATCCACGGTATTCATCAGATGAAAAAATATTTAAAATCTTCGGGCGTAGCGTAACTTGAGTAAATATGTAACGATGTTTTTATTTTTTTATTTACTTGTGATGCACAGCTTTGGTGTAGTAATGAATATTTCTGGAGTTTTTTTCCCAACACCAATCCATTACTTTAACTTTAAGAGGTGATCAAAACACGTGTCGAGGTATAAAATAAAGGTTGGTGTTGGGGAAAAAATTCCACTACTATTCATTTTTTTATTTGACCAATACCGTAGATTCCTGGGAAGAGTAGTGTGATGACTGTTACCTAGGACCTTCCAAATTATTTTGCGATATTAGAAGTGGATCTGTTGGACCCTCGTCCAGTTCAACTGATGAAGCTACCATGTAACAAAGCCGGCCTTAAATAAAATTTATAGGTAGTGTCTCCCATGGCTGACGGAACTGATAATGCCTCTTAGTGGCTCGGAGAGTTATTAACATAATGTATCCAGAACACGACACTGATGACCAATTAAGTAATAGGGTCATTTTCATTTTCTGACTTGAAAATTTCCAATCAATCATCTCCGAAAAAAAATAAATTATGATGAATTTATACCTTTAGATAAGTGAGCGAAGCCTTTGAGGTTAATGGTCCATTTCGGGAAGATACTTTTACTAAATGTTGACTGGGTTTCGAAGATAATACTTCCTTTTGATGGTGGTTGGCTGGACTCTGAAAAAAAAATGATGTTTAATTCATGAAGAAAAAGTATGATATATTGGATAGACTATGAGGTCGAACTGGAAGTATTTATATACTTCATATCCCTTTTGCAGAGATAACCAATTGGGTTTATGAAAAATATTAAAATTTTGAGTGGAACTAATGAATTTCGCACTTTAATTTAACCCTATTCTCTCTCCACCCACATATTTTCTGAAAATGATTTATACAAGAGCTAAATATAGAAATTACGATAGATACAACCATCGAATGGTCTAGAGTTTTGAAAAAAACATACACTGGTACGGATTTAAATTAGTCAGACATCGAAGAAGTCTACTAGAACACCAAACATCATGAATGTGTCTGCATTTCCAGGGCCAACTTTCAATACTTTTCAAAATTATTAATGTGAAAAAACGAAAGAAAAAATGGCTATTTTTTCAAAAAACTGACAACACCATTCACATAGTTTTTGAATGGTTCGTATCAACATAACCTCGCAATCGTCCGCTAATGAAAAACTGAAAGGGAATGAAATTTGTAAAATATTCCACCTATTTATTTCACTAACTCATCGGTATTTGATTCTTCATTGACCAGAATTTCATTAAAAATTTAAGGGAAGAACATTTGAATAATGAACAGATTTAGATGAAATTCTAAACAGTGATGAACTAAAACTCGCTGAATCCAGTGGTGTAGTCAATAATTTCAATGGAAAGTTTTCAAATATTATTTTCTTGTACTGATGAATGAATTTAGATGTAATTTTGATACAGACTATTTCAAAATTACATGAATCCAGTAATGTATTAGGTTTTTGACATTGAAAACTAAAATCAAAACTGGCCTAGTAAACGATGATTTATTGGAATAACAATATTGCGATTGGTTATAAAATTTATGTCTTAAAAGTATGCTTTTATTTTTAATACGTCAGACTGTAAAAAGACATCACCAAGATATAAATATAAAGAGAGTAGGTATTAAAACAGTGAATTTGGCGAAGAAATGACTATGATGGAATATAAAAAATGAATACAGGTGAAGGAGGTGAATGGAAAATCTATTGAAAAAGATAACTTATTCAACATTATGATATTATTGAAAGTATTTCTTATCCTCTTCTTGGATACCCTATTACTTTTTGACACGTTACCCATTAATATTCAAATGAATCATCAGGAATCCTACTACGTAATTTCAAAATTGAATTTCACTTCATTCTTATTTTCACATTTCCGTTAATTGTTTCTGACGCTTCGTCTGGGAAAAACGTCTGTAGGAATACAGTCACTTGCCTCTCATAGCCTACGCAGCAGGAGAGAACGAGAAAACCGGCTTTCTCAGCGTCTCGCTTTCCACGAAGAATTGACACATTTTCCTGCAAACAATGAACTTTCGCCTACGGCATTTCCCGCGCCGAATGAAAGAGCCCAGAGGACTCCCACGTCGCAACGAACTCTGTTAATTATCTTTGTCCTTGCCATGATAAAGCTTCACATGATCTGGTTAACAATACGTCTATGCAAGGATGAACACGTGTTGGAATGGTCTGGTCGTGTTTACGGTCGAGAAAAAATCATTTTATAGCTCGGTAAAATTTGTAATATTTTATTAGTACAGGAAAATTGGCGCTATATTAAGTATGAAATCCATGTTTAACCAGACAGGTCTGAAGACTTGGTCCTCGTTTCACGGGTTACTCTCAACAAGGTGCCAAATATTTTTTCCGACACTTGCTAAGAGTTCTGCATGATGAAATGAATCGCGATAAAACTCAGACCCATTTTGACCGAGTCTGACAAAAAAAAACTGAGTAAAATCAACCTTGCAATGTGCTTATCATGATTATTAGATAGTCTGCTTCTGACCTGAAATGGAACAGTACGAGTATCTCGCTATATCACAAAGAAATAACGTCACATTGATTGTTTGGATTCATTTATGAGAAGGAATCTCAAATTTTAAATAATCTCAATCGATTATTCAAAATTTATTCCAAAATATTCTCACCTATGGAAACTGTGAATGAAACATGGATGTCTATACTCAAATGTAAATCTACCCACATTGACAAATGTAAACAAAATTTTTTGATGATAGACAATTATATTGCACTTTTTATTCTTTTCCATATGCTCTCTATACTTTTTTCTGAAACAACCCAGCATCTACAAAACTTCTGGTCCAATGAATTTTGTAGTTACAATCTGTCCGAGAAGTACCCAAAAAAATGGTAAGAAGAAAATTCCAAACAACTGAAAACTAGTTGCGTTACTATTAGTGGTATCGAAATTCACGGCCACGGACACGGGTACGGCATTTTAGTATATCCGGAAATTTATAGTATCTATCCTGAGTGACAGAGAGCAATGGTAGTACGATGTCGGTATTTTATGTGGTTACCAAGAGAATTGGGTAGTAGTCGCTGACAACCAGGGCAGCCGGATCATATCGAAGTCGGGACTTACGCCAAAATAAAATCAAATTACATTGAAAGGCCGACTGGTTGTCAGAGACTGCTATCCAATTCTGTTGGTAACCACATTGAATACCGACATCGTGCTGCCATCGTCTTCTGGTGGTTATGGTAGGTACTATAAATTTCAGGATACACTAAAATTGTACTTATGAGTTTCTATGGGCCTAGTATTCTTTGCTATAAGTAAGCTTGGACATCTCTTTACAAAGACGCCACCTATGGGATTGATAGGAGGCCTGAACCACGAATAATAACTTCGATCACATAGATAAGGGGAGATATCAATATTTGAAACCCCAAAAACAATGCTGAATATAAGTGAGATGGTGATCTTACAGTGTCGCCATTCATGGGATTGATAGAAAACGCAAATAACGAATATCAATGTCGATATCATAGATGGCGTCATCAGGAGAAATGTCTATATTTAAACTTGAAAATACATTCCATTCAATCTTAGCACGGTGACAGATACGCTCCTTTCATCGGAGCTGGAAAACTCATGAGAGTTTTCCATGATTGTTCTCAAAGAAACATCCTAAATTCTACAAATATTGTAAGCCATGAAACTCGTTCAAGTAGACTGATCTTTCAGAATAATATGCATGTGGTTATGTTGCTGCGATCTTGTCAATTCAAGTTTCACGCGTGGGTAAGTTGATATTTTAATGACTATGTAGATAATTTTTTGTAGGAGTTAGACGATCGTAAATTTTTAATATAACTTTCGCCATTAGCGTCTGAAAACGGTAAAAAATATCAAATAACTTATCCGTTCTTGAAAGGAGTTATGAATTAGTCATTTTGTATGTATAAGAACCATTCATAACGAACCCAACAAAGCGCAGTTTCTTTCTGTAAAGCGCAAGCTTTCTGTAAAGCGACGTTGCGCTTCTGTGCCACTTCTTGGCTTCTGAATTCTCTTTGATTATATCACAGACATTCAATAAGATCTCGAGAAATAGGGTTTAAAATCATGCCTTTTTATCTTATAGACGATAGTTTTTTGGCAATCGAACCGACAAGAAAATATATTTTTTTGAAAATGCCATTGTTTATTTATACTGACGCGTTCTGTACTTGCTGCATAAATAATAATTATTATTGCTATTTCTTACAGATGAAACACAACAATAAATTTAATTTATTAGTGTATTGGTATTGAAGTAATATTTTCAATTTAGAACTGCCTGTTCATGAGTCTGTATAGTTTTTGGAAATATTAGAAATATTATTAGGCTTACTTTGATATGGTATATTCTTGACTTGCGTGACTGGCACATACACTTCATGGAACTTGTGATGGAAAGTTTCCCTGAACAGTTTACAAAACCCAACACGTGTTACACTATACAATAGCTTCTCAGGCTTGTTTGAACAGTATGAACACGCCTGAGAAAGATATTGTATGTTGCAGTTTTGTAAACCGTTTAGTGCGCTGTATATTATTTCTTAGTGGAATCTTACTTGCAGTGTGTCATACTGACCTGGAGTGGAGTTATAAATAATAACCTGAAACTATACGACTCTGAATACATCTTATAGGTTAAGTCAGGTTAGGTACAAAGTGAGGGGGTCTATTCAACCCTCAACGGCAACCCACAAGGGTTTATTGTGGCTCACACCTATTCACACTCGACCAAATAAGCCCAGCTTCTTAACGAAGCCGATTGGTTTGTATGGTGAGTGGTCTTTCAGGTCAGATGGTGAGAGTACGGCTCTGCCGAACTCTAAAAACCTGATTCGGTCCCCAGCGGGGCAGGCACAAAGTATGTGCTCTGCTGTTTCATCATTTTCCAAACAGAG
>WOGO01008126.1:0-10790 GCA_015342085.1 Leptinotarsa defecta
GGATATTGATCGATAATTTGAAGGATCATCTACAGAGTTACCTTTATATAAAGGAATCACTATCGACAATTTTAGAAAGGATGGAAACCTGCCATTTCTAAATGAAAGAATAATTAGTGATACAAGAGTTCTGAGCGCTTCTGAAGATTTTCGATAATTGTCATTGAAATTTCATCATAACCATCATAACTAAATTAATCAGTGTTATCAATTCTATTTTTTGAGTAAATTTCTTCAGCAAGTCTAAATTCCTATAAATCCTCCGATAATTATTAAAATATAAATTAAAGTAAGGATTATCAGTGAATTTCCGCAGATGGTGTAAAGAGCGAAGGTTTCTTGACGAAATTTCAATTCCGTTTGTTTTGATCTTTTGAACAGGAAATAAAAAATTGAACACTTTGGTGAGTTGGCTATAGAAAACAAGAAAAGGTTCATTTTCGGATAATATGTTTTTCCAGTCAAGTTCAAGACGACTTAATATTTTCCTCTCCTTTCTCCAACAAGTATTACATTTTTCTTGGTTTTCATTTGTATTCGATTATTTTCTGTAACGTTTCAAAAACACATGTTCCACCAATTTTACTGCAAGTGGTTCCCTGTGTAATGGAAATTTCAATTTGTTAAACAATTCCTATATTTTGTACAGCTAATCAGGAAATCTAAAAGAGGAAATATCACGTGAAAAATTACTGCATTATCTCCAACTTCCACAGGATACATAAACCATGTTCATGACACATTTCCCTATCAATTGTCAAGATTGCATGTGCAACGTAATATAGGACGCGGTTCCATGCAATAAAATTGCAGACAATTACATAAAAAGATTGCACCCATGTGATAATTAAAATTTGCCCATTGTGAGTAATTGGTTGACAATAATTATAATGATGCGACAGTCAAGTTATAATTAGATATTCTGTATGTTGCTCTGCATGCGATTCCTATTATTCACTAGTTCAATTATGACAGCCTTCGATTTCTGGTGTCTAATGACACCACCATTTCCATGCAATTATTGGGTCTTTTCGTGACGGCAGAGGTAATTTTTCATGTGTCAGATTTCTATCGTTTGTCTTATGGGAACCGCCATATTTAATGATGATGGTTACCGTATTGTTTCTTTTGAAAATCTGATGGCATTGCTAATGAACTTTCAGCTCTACAAAATATCAAATCATTCACAACTGAGTTTGACCAAGAATGGAAGTTGCAACTTCAATGGATACTGAAATAATTATCGGTAAATTTCTAAAAAAAGGTTCCCCATTTAGAGTCAGAATGATGAAAAGGAAACTGTTTTTCTCTGAGAAAAGTATCTTCTGTATGATTCAGTGTTCATGTAGAAGTATTTGTTTCGAAAGAATTTTTTCTTTCGTATAATTCAATGTTTATATGAAAGTAGCTGTTTCAGGAGGACTTTCTTTCAGTTTGTGTCTGAAAGTTACTTCTTTGCATGAACCATCCATGTATAGAGTTACTTATTTTCAAATTGATTATTACCTTCCTTTCTTTGGAAGATTCCCTCATCCCTTTATTTTGTATCAAGGTGGAGTAGTAGAAAGCCAAAAACTTTCCCAAAAATTAATCACTCCTAAAAATAGAAACCCTTCAATTCATCTTCATCGTATCCAATCGTATCCAATCCCCGTCGAATGACAGGTACAACCCCTAATTTTTTAGATAGGAAGTATAGGCTTGTGCTATATGGTTTGAAAACTCTTTTCATTCTCTATTTAAAAATGTTATTCAAGTTTATTGCAATAATTAGAATAAAATAAATTGAAATCATGTGGTTACCAAAATTTCATAAAATATACTCAAAACTTACTGCAATATACTTAAAACTTATTTCACGTTGAGGTAAGGATAATAAGGAAGTAAGAAAACACCATGTTCTTTTCAGATGGTATCTTTTGAAAAACAGTAAATAATTTCCCTGGTCAACATGTTTTGAAAACATTAGGTGTCAGTATTTTAATTTGAGTTCAAAGTTCAATAACTTCAAGACAAATGGTTGAATTAATGGAAATGCATAAAAGAACAGTTTTACAAATGAGTGGTTCCGGAGATGAAACCCGAACACAACAGAAAGTAGCTCGCCTATTTCATGAGGAGTTTCCTAATTTTCTACCCCAATCTCAAGGAACAATAAGCAAAAATGAGAAGCAGTTTGATCAGTTTGGCAGATCAAATTAGATGTGACGCTTGAGTTTGAGGAAAACCTACATACATCAAGTAAACATATTAAAGAAAATAAAATGCATCCCTATAAAATGATACCTACTCAGGAGCACATGGAAGACGATTTTGAGAGAATTCTAAAGTTCCAGTGAATACGATATGGTTTCAGCAGGATGGAGCACCACCACATTACCAAGGTAATGTGATGAAAATTATCTTGGCAATACCTCGATACAACTTCTCCCAATCGGTGGATAAGAAGACGAGGATCGATTGAACGGCCAGCGCGATCACCTGATCTTTCATCATTGGATTTTATTTCATAGGGAAATGTAAAGAGCAATGTGTACAAAACTGTACCTTCAGATTTGAATGACTCAAAAGAACGAATAACGCTTGCGATTAGGTCGGTCACGCCTGATATGTTGAATAATGTTAGAAGACAGTTTTATTTGAGATTAGGATACTGCCAAGACGTCCGCGGAGGATATTTTGAACATCTACTTCGTTAACATCTATAGTTCTTTTTCGTATTCTGCATTTGCATTGTAATGAACTTGAAAGTGGTAACAATTTTGAATAGAGAATTAAGAGACTTTTTAAACGATGTATCACAAACCTATACTTCCCATTTAAAAAATTGGAGTTTGTACCTGTCATTCGAAAGGGGTTGGCATTTTTAGGTTGAAGAATGTCAAAAATTGATCTACATTTCACTTGTTTCGGGATTTTTTTTAAATATGTACAGTAGCCTGAATTTATCCCATTTGGTTTTCACACACTGTATATGTTTCTTAAAAAAGTATTTTCAATTACAATCTTGATTTGTAAAACCTGTGTCTTCATTTTTTCAGAAGCACTTAAAACCCAGAGGGTTTCCGGACCGATTCATCCCAAGAAGAGATGTTACAGATTTTGAATGTTCATATCATATAATTGACTACGAAGAAGAAAGTAGCAGTCTCTCCCAAAATTCTAGTGAAACAATTGATGAAGATGCCGTGTTTTTCAATACTGCTAGAAATAAATATAATGCTCAGAAATACCGAAATGAGTGAGTTGAATATTGTTTTTTTGTTTCATTGTTGATTGAGCTCAAACAGATCCCTTGATGACTAATATATGAGATAATATTCGTGAGTTATTCTCCTAAAACTACGAGTTGGTAAAGGGTTGTTCCATTGTAAAAAGATTCATATTGAATCTAATGAAAGTAATTTTTCCACACCAGAACAGGGACACTGTCTCTCGTCGCCAGTTTTGCTAATCAGGTTAGCATTATCAGAAGAAGACAACTCTAGTGTGATAACTCACGTCGAAACTGGTCGAGGCTCATTTCGTTATTTCATTTCTCTGTGACAATCTGTTAATTTTACAATTGAAACGATTCTGAAAAAGAAACAAATAGAAAAATTATTCTGGTTCCTAACTATGCAACATAATTTGCAAAACTAAAATTGAATTCATCCATACATATTTATTTTCATTGTAATCAGTACCTATGTAAGTTTTATGTTATATTCATTTATTTATTGATTTGGTATCACCTGTTTTCACCAGTGAAATACATATTATTTTCGATAAATTGTTGGATGTAGCCGTTACTACAGGTGGGAAATCATTATGAAAAAATGAAAATTGAAACTTGCTATGTTTTTACCACTTTCATTTGCAACTTATATTACATTAGCCCTTATATAACATCACTGTAGGTAATAACAGAGGTACTTAATTCAATTGAGTACCTGTATTTTGTTGACCTGTGACAATGTGGATACGCTAATTTGAAAATCGGTAAGTAAACTAGATCGATTTGATCATTTAACAGGTTGTACCCGCAATATTTATGCTTATGAATTTCCAAGGATTTCAAATAATTGACTTTGCATCCTTCCTTGCATAGTGCAAAATTTTCGTATCGTTCAGATTCGGAAACTTGTGGTCGCCAAGGAATGGTTTGAAAACGTCAAATCATTTTCACCTAATATGTTCAGCATATCGTTTTGTTCACTTTATCTTTGGCTTTGAAAAAGAAATCAAATAACCTGGCATGTGGTCTGAATGCCAATTCCATATTGTTTTTCCTGAAGAAACCCGCAATTACCTCTTTTCTTTCACCAAAATATGTTAGTTACCAATTTCTTGATTTCTGATTATTTGATCTGGGGGTATAGCAATCTGTAAGTGAATTTACGGCTTTGTTTTCTGACTAACTTCTGGATAGTATTTGTGTTGAAACCATTATTATGACCTATCTGTGTAATTATATCAATTTCCCTACCAAGATCATTAGCAGACAAAGGTAGTGAGAATGTTCTGTGCAACATTGAATTGTAGGCTGCTAATTTATGACTGTCTGGATGAACAGTCTAAAACTATATGGCCTGATAACCCCATAAGACCGGTAGTTTCGTATATAAATAGTCCGGTAAGAGAACTAAGAATACGTCTCAACAAGTTGTTCTGAAATATTACCAATTTCTTCCCACGTCACAGGATCAAAAATTCAATGACTTCTCCAACATACCGTACAATGAGTGTAAGCCCCCCGTTTTATACATATTAGATCAAGCCAAAGTAGATCATATCACTTCCTTTGAAGTTTCATCAGCTTTCGATGTTTGCTTAAATAAGAGTTTCCCACAGTTTAACAACACCTTTTATAAACAAGATTCAGGTTTACCAATGGGCTCACCTCTTAGTCCACTTTTAGCAAACAAATTTGTGAACTATAATAAACCTGGGTAAAGAACATATTCATTTTTGGTTGAGATATGTAGACGATATTCTTGCCTGTTTCAGAGGTACAACACGATAGCTGAACCAATTTATGACATTCATGAATAATCTCAGTAGAAACATTCAGTTCACACTCGAAACAGAGATAGAGAAACAGATAAATTTCTTAGACCTGACCATTAGACACAATGAGAATAAATTTGAGTTCAGTATATTCAGAAAACCTAGCTATACAGACATTATCATCCCAAGTGATTCTTTCCATCCAGACATTCATAAATTAGCAGCCAAAAATTCAATTTTGCACAGAGCATTCTCACTACCTTTGTCTGCTCATAATCCAGCTAGGGAATTTGAAATAATTACACAGATAGGCCATAATAATGGTTTCAACGCAGACACAACCCGGAAGTTAGTTAGAAAACAAAGCCGTAAATTCACTAACAGATTAAATTACCCCCAGATCAAACAATCAGAAATCAAGAAATGGGTAACACTAACATATTTTGGTGAAAGAACAGAGATAATTGCGGGTTCCTTCAGGAAAAAGAATGTGGAATGGGCATTCCGACCACATGCCAGGTTATTTGATTTCTTTTTCAAAGCCAAAGATAAAGTGGACAAGTTGTAGAAATCTGGAGTTTATAAGCTAAAGTGTTCGGAGTGTAATGAATAGTGTATATGTGGGACCGTTTTTAAACCATTCCTTGGGATTCAACAACAATTTCCCGAATCTAAACGATACGGAAATTTTGCACTATGCAGGGAAGGGTTGCAAAGTCAATTATTTGGAATCCTTGGAAATTCATAAGCATGAACATTGCGGGTGCAACCTGTTAAATGATCAAATCGATCTAGTTTACTCATCGGTTTTCAAATCAGCGTAGCCACATTGTCACAGGTGAACAAAATTCAGGTACTCAATTAAGCTAAGTACCTCTATTATTACCTATAGTGGTATTTTATAAAGACTAATGTAATGATTCATTTTCAGTTCAACGTATAAGTTTGAAAATATCCTTATAGGACATAACTGCAGTAACGTTAGTTACAAAAAATAAAGGTGGTAAAACACATAGAAAGTTCCAATTCTCTCTAGTGAGATGCACTGTGAATTGCATCAGTAAATTTTCCAGAAAGATTCCGAAGACAAACATTGGGACGATCTATACTCCTCAAAACAATTAAAGAATTACTACTTTGTAATGATCGTGTACAAGAATGAGTTTTATGATAAATATAATAATGTGACCTTTGAGATTCACTCTTTTTGGTAATAATGGTCGAACCAGAGAATACAGAGGAAGGAATAAAGTTTTTATTTCCTGCTGCTTATTTTCAAAGGTCCTATTTGAAGGTGGATTAATAATTGTGTGGGGTGGAATATCACTCAATGATCGTACAGATCTTGTAGTCATCCGTAACGGATACCTGACCAACCAAAGGTCCAACCAAAAGTGCATTGATGAGATATTGGATGTCCTTATACGTCAGAGAGCAGAAGCAGGACGCCACAATTTCATTTTTATGCACGATGAGGCCCGTCCCCACCCTGCAAGGATCATGCCTTAGTACCTACAATACAATTATATTCTGTTACAAATGTATTATATACATTAATTACATTATTATTATGATAATTGCAAAAGTACAATTAGAACAACTGCTGGTATTGATACCTTGTATTAGCCAATATATTTGAACTACCTGTGTTGGCAATTTCATGGGCATTAGCATTAAATGCTTCAAGTGAAAAGGACGATGCTGTAATACTGGAGCTGTTGAGACTATTCTTTCAGCAATAACCTTTTTATAAGAAATATACTGTTCATTGTAACCCTCAGCTAATGTTGTAGACTTCCATCCTCCGTGCTTCACAATATCCGTTATATTTGCTCCTGATTCTACTAGCAGAGAAGCAGAAGACCTTCTGAAACAGTGACCTGTTTATTCCTTTGGTTCCGGGAGGTTCAGAAACTCAGCAATGGTAGAGGGTAGTTTCTCAAACGTGTTTGAACCAACTGGGTTGGCACTGCATTTATAATTTGAGTATTTAAAAAAAAAACCTTGATGATTGATAACAGGAGGACGTAATATAACGCATTCATTAAAATAGTCAATGTTTTTCTAACAATGCAAAAAGAACGACCTATTTTCGTTTTTGTACTTGGAATTTGAACAATCAATGATTTATCCAATAATTTATCGTCTTCTGCCAATAAATGGCACAGCTCTTCACACCTGCAGGCTCTATATATACCGATGAAAGTAGCAACTGAAAATGAGTGATAATGCTCAGCTCGCTACGCTCTTTTTGCAAACTTTTTCACTCACAAAATAAAACCTTACTTTCAACACTCATATCATAAATAGCTATTTGTTCATCTTTGATTTCAATAATTGAAGTGTTTTCATTTCGATTTTGGTGGTTCTTTACCTTCCTCACGTACACCCAATAAAAAACAGAAAATTATTCAATAATTTAACATGGATTTGGTATCCATTTGCGTTGCCTTTCAAAATAATATAACACGTAATACGTGATTCTTCTATTGTTTGGAGAAGTTCATTTGCAATTTTAGGTTGAGAGAAGTTTTGTTTCCAAGCCAGAAAAGAGTTTTGCAATTTTCAACTCCTCGGAAATTGAAGAAATATTTTGATGTAAGCACAGACGTATGGCCTGTGGAGGCCAGATCAAAACCATTACTGGGAGCACCATCTACAGTTTTGGATATGCCGGATTTAGACACCCATTTATGTGAGTACATAAACATAGCCAATATCATTGTCGTGCGAGTATTTGGTTCATTTTCAGTGTTCAGTGTTCATTCGGGTTTGAAAGCCGTCGTAGTTTGGAACTGTATTCTAACGTTTCGCCAGCACGAGTAGCTGGCTTCTTCAGAAGTTTATTCATCTTGATGATTCACCGATGACTGGTGATTTCTAGTTGGTAGGTTGTATTTATGGTAGCCTCAGGTAGCCCGCCTTTCTTGTTGATACGTTGCTATTCGCTGAAGTGTCATTAACTGTTAGTGACGTAACATTGCATTGCATTTAGTACGGGATTAATAAATTTACAGTTCAACAAAAACCTCATTAAATATTCCATTCAAGCCAAAGTTTCACAATTATTGCCTCACCCTGTACAAATATTATTTATATCATTGGATGGTATTTTTTATAGTCTTTAAAATGATGTATCACAAGTAGGGGTTTGCAATTTAAACTTTCTGTGTTTTGGTAGGTGGGGTCAAGGCGGTTGTGGGGGTTTTCTTTCATGTCACTTTAGTTACCCCTTACTATCCTAGAAACGGTTCCAAGCATTTTCCGATATCATCTTTCGTTCGTGAGATATAGCCCATTGTAAGTTTTAAAATTGACCCACTGTATATACATATAGATACACGGTAACGTTAGCATCTTGTTCTTGCAGAAAGCAGGTCTACAGCTATCCCTGGGTGCAATGTTAAAGATAGTTCTAATTAATCTGACACCATCTGAACTTAGCACGTCTTTGATCTGTCATATTGCAAATATTGCTTGATTCAATTTTTTGCAAACATGATCGAAATGGGGCTCCCAAGACAAGATTTTATCTATAAACATACCAAGGAGTTTGGCTATTTTCGAGAGTTGGATGTTGTTGAGTTTCACTGTTTTCTTGACGCAAAGCCTAAATGTACTGTTTTACTCTCATTCAGTTTTAGTTGACTTCTATCACACCAAGAAATCATGTCATCCATGACTGAATTAATGTTGTTTTCTAGCTCCTCCGCAATATTTCAGGAAACTGTTGTGGTAGTGTCATCTGCGAATAGGATAATGAAACCTTGTTTTATATACTTGGGTTGAGAAGATCCGAGAGGGCCTAAGAAAGAAAACGTTTTCTTTTTTTCAAAATTGGCTTTATTTTTCAGCGTAATTTCCATCAAGTGCCGCTCTAACATTACAATACCACTTTTGTAAAACGATTCATCTTTCACCTCAAAATAAGCCACAGTTTCAGCAATAACCTCTTCATTCGAGCGGAATTTGTTACTGATGAGCATTTATTTAGGTCTGCGTACAGCCAGTAGTCGCTGGGAGCTAAATTTGGCGAATATGGTATTTGTGAGAGCAATTCAAAGCACATTTCATGAAATTTTGCCATCGGGCGCTTTGGACAAGGTTCACCAGTTATGTTAGGTTATGTTAGATCCAAAGTGAGTGGGTTTATTCGACCCTCTACCGCAACCCGCAAGGGTTTATTGTGGCTCACAACTATTCACACTCAACCAAATAAACCCAGCTTCTCAACGAAGCCGATTAGTTTGTATGGTGAATAGTCTTTCAGGTCGGATGGTAGGAGTACGGCTCTGTCAAACTATAAAAACCTGATTTGGTCCCCAGCGGGGCAGGCTCAAACTATGTGCTCTGCTGTTTCATAATTTTCCAAACAGAGGCGATACACACTGTCTTCCGACAGTCCAAGTCTCTGCATATGATGATTGAAATGCAGATACATACACTGACTTGTATGAAGGCCTGTTAGATATCTTAGTTCATCCCTACTGTAGTGCAACAACTGTTTGGTATCAAGTTTCGAAGGGTGAATGAACACCTTGAAGTGAGCCAATCCTGGAAGATTCCATCCAGGTGTTCAGTGTTTGTTTGGCAAAGCCCAAAGCGATGCCAATGACAGGTTCTGGTCCATTGAAGCTGCTTGCAGCATCCTCCTTTGCAAGGGAGTCAGCAGCCTTATTGCCTTCCAGGCCAGTATGACCAAAAACTCAGACCACATCCACATCCCAAAATATCGAGGTCATTATCTTTCCAGCCGATTTTTGTGCTTTCAGGAGCTTTGGACGAGGTTCATCAGTTGCTCTCCACTCAGATGACGATCATTTTGATTCAGGAGTGAAGTGATGAATCCATGTTTCATCCATTGTCACATATCAACGCAAAAATTCTGGTTTACTATGTTCAGACATGGCCAAGCACTGCTCTGAATTATCAAGACGTTCTTGTTTTTGATCTCGTGCGGCACCTACTTCGGTACAGGGCTTTCTTATAGTCAAATGCTGATGCAATATGAAGCCAATGTATTTTTTGATACCTTTACAATGTCAGCTAACTCAAGCAATTTTCTCCTTGTTTTCTAGTTTACTGCCTTTTTTGGACGTCCTTAGTTTCTGCCTCTTTTGGACGTCCTTAGTTTCTGCGTCATCGGTGTCTCTACGACCACGTTTGATAGAGCGGAGTCCTTATAACACTTTTCAAGTGATTGCAACAAAAATAGTGTCACTCTTAGCACAATAACTCACAAACTCATGAGTAGAATATCACGAAATTTCAACAGCTTTCTTTTGAACTAATTTCTTATCTGCAAATGGTTCAATTATCGAATTACCAAGTAGTAATTTGCAATGTAAATGTAGGTCACCAAGTAGTGGATTGGGGCAAGAAAGGTTATATAGCTGCGACCTATGATGGTGAGGTTCATTTATGGCACCCCGAACAGAAAGTTTCCAGAAGGGTAACCAACACGGGCCGCAAGGTTAGGAATTGCATCAAATGGAACAAAGAAGGCACACATTTTGCGATGGCGCTGAGGAATCGGGAAATCGCAATATGGGACTTCGAATCATTCAAAGTAGGTAGATCATTTTTAGATATCATGGTTAGAATATGACAGTGTCATGTTTGATATGCTGAATAATACTTCTGTGTTTTTGTGTTTTACCTGAAATATCTAAGTTGAATCCGGTCTCGCAGAACGAAATCAGTAAAGCTTTTTTTTATTCTCTTTGTTCAAGTTACAACAACTGAACATCAAACTAAATATAATTATATACAGGGTAAATGAGAGAGTAAACAAATAATAA
>WOGO01008127.1:0-10790 GCA_015342085.1 Leptinotarsa defecta
TATATATATATAAAATTATTTTCCAGCAGCTTGACTGCATTAACCTTTCTAACACATTAAACTGGGTTTCATGAAAAATTTTGTAAAAGCATTAGACAAGATTAGACAAGCATTAGATGTGTTTGAATATCTTAAACACGTTTCTCGAAAATTAAGTGATGCAAAGCTCAAGCAAGGTATATTTGTTGGACCACAAATTAGAGAACTACTTGACCACCAAGACGTACTGATAATGGAGCAACGTTACCAAAGCAAATGGGATGCGGCAATGATGGGATAATTGTTGATTCCTTATGAGGGAAAACGATGAAACATATAAACGAAAGTCAACATTGCAAAAAGGTTATGCACGAAAGACTCCATTCAAATGTTTTTTCATGTGTATTTTCAATAAAGTCTGTTATTCTCAAAATATATTGTTTTTGTTTGTTTTGTTCCTATGATCCCTATAAATGTGAAAATTTTTGTATACGATAAAAATAACTATTATAATATAAGTCGCAATTTTTTTTCTTATTTATTGGTTGGTGTGATGAATTCCACTTTTTCCGAGATTAGAAATGTGAGCCTGTATTTGTTGCAAATTTCATTCACTGATTTGATTACAGAATTTATATATTCAGTAGCCTCACTATAAAATTAGGTTAACTGCCATAGAGGTTGGATGATAATGTTCATAACTTTCAACGTTTTTAAGTTCATTTTGTTCGAAACTGAAATTTTGTTTTCATATTTCAAAATTAAGTTTTCAACGTCTGCAAGATTGGTTCCTTTCGAAAATATCGACTTATCCAAACGCTAAATTATTTTCAGATCAACTTTTTCCAAATCCTTTCTCATTACAAAATAGTGTTTGAATTTTTTTTCTGTTCAAATATGTGTTTTACCCATTTTTTTTTCGAACACACACTATCATTCACATTTTTTTTGTTATCATCATCTGTGAGGAATCATACGTTAAAAAATAAGACCTCGTTAATCCTTAGCTCGCACAAGTTTCCACTTCTGAGGGTTGTCGTTCGTAGGGGTGCGACAGCTGGTTAACGGAAAAAGATAGAGTGGCAGTTTCATTCCGTTTTGTTTTTTGATAAATGATTTTGATTTCATGAGTTTTTTGTTTTTACGTATCACCTACTTTATGAATTTTATTAACTATTGAATCGGTTTTGAGTTCTATAAGCTCACAGGAGCTCTATGCGCTCACAGAATACCTCAATGCTCAATCCTGGGCCTCTTATTATTGATCGTCTACATAAATGACTCATGCGAACACATACTATCGATATGCGGTGTAATGATATTTTATCGAGTCAGCCAATAAATTAGGTTGATGACATCTACCCTAATGAATACGTCATTTATGGAATCAACATAGTACTCAATTTCCGAATATCAAAGATAAACTTAGCTAATAGGCCTCCAAGGCGGTTAGCTGAAAAGTCAAGCTTTGACATCAACCACCGATTGGATCCATTCTTTGTCTTTCACGGTTGCTTCCAGTGCAAGGGAACTAGCTAAGATAGAGGACCCAAACAGCGCCACAGGTCTCATTAGTGGTGCTGGGCTGAACGACAAATGTATTGTTAGACTCAACTGTCCTTGGAGGACCAGCCTGAGTAAGCAAGGGCGATGACAACTCCTCGTACGAAAACGCCATCTAAGAGATAGCAGAAGAGGACAAATCTGGTTGGCGGTTGATGTTGGAGCTTGTTTTCGAATATACCGCCATAAGTAGCTTCTTTTATATTTGATATTCGAGGATTGAGTTCTCTGTCCATCCCATAGGTTGCGTCTTTCTTATTTTAGTTTATTCTACAATCACTCAATATACTATCATGGTGAAATTCATGCCACGTTCATTGTAATTTTACTTTACAAAAGAAGGTTATGAGAAAAATTTGAAATGTAGAGATTATTCAGTTAACTAGTTTAGTGATCCAATAATTTTTCTGAAAAAAGGTTGGTTGGATGACAGGATTTTTTTGTTTTTCTTAAAAAACCAATTGTTTTCTTGCCGACGTTTCGAATTTGATTAAATATTTCTTCAGGGTTCTGTAACAATGAATTATCATAAACATACCTCCCACAAAACTTATACGATTATTATCGTTTCAATTTCACAAGAAAAAATGAGTTCTTAATGAAAAATTAAAAAATTTGCAACAACCAAATTTCCGTGACAGCACCAACACAAAAGGACATGAAACAAACGAATGGCTTTATCTGTGATTCTGATAAGGTGGTGTCTGTCTTTTAATCAATGACATGAAGAAACAGAATGAAAAAGGGAAAATCATTCAGGTATCTATCGTATCAAATCGAAATATGCAGTATTAAGGCCATCGACATCTCTTCGCATTTAAAGGTATGATCATTTCGCTCAAAATTTTTTTGGATAAATATGGTTGAACATCTGCAATAGTTGATTGATCAACATCAAAAATGAGTCCGTATTCACGAGGGCTGTGTTGTTTTTAATATTTAGTTTTTGGAGTATCTCATATGTTCTGAAGCTTGTGTTTCAAGATAATGTCCGGTTTGACCAACTTAGTATTCGTGACAGCTTCCACAGTTCAATTTGTTCACTATATTGGATTGTATTTCGTGAATATTATTGTTGTTCACTTTTTCGGAAAAAGAAAGTAATGAAAAGAAATATCATTATGGTTCCAAGGTATGAAAGAGAAATATCTAACAAGGTAAGAAAATTGTCGTTAGTCAGACAAAAACTCTGGTGTTATCATAATGCAACAAATTAGTGCACCATTGAGGAAATTTTTGAAATTGAACTATATTTTGTTGTATGGAGGCATTCTTATTATTTCATTGATTAGTTTTCAAATATGTCTTAGTTGCACGTCTAGAGACAATACTATCTCTACTGTTTTCACTGTATAGTTCATATACACTATTCTATACTGATGTGTACACTAGCTGATTATGTTTATCTCATATCACAACATAGAACAGGGAAAGGACTAAATCGGACCACTAAATTGTTTCAATTTGACGCATGCTGATAATTATATAGAATTTGTAATGATCGTAAATATCAATTGTTTACAATACGAATTCCTTGTTCTGATTGGGTAACCGTGAGGAAAATTCTGCAAGAGATGAAATTAATCCATCTTTAACGTTACGGACTGCAAGTAAATCTGGCACTTCATGTCCTATTTCTCCATTATTGATCTTCCAGATGATATTCGTTATCGTATTCCAAACGTTCAACAATTTATTTGATTTCATAGCAAAATCGTCTTATTAAGAGACTGTTCATACCAAAAACAACTCTTGATTCCATCAACTATTTGTCCCGTCAACCGTTTTAATCAACTTTTGAAGTAGAGTACTAAGACCGAACTTCCTTTTGTTTTTGATTTTTTTTTTGGGGAGATGTCGCCACTTCATCACGAATCGTCTGGCCGTAAACCCTTTTAATATCGTTTATACGCTATCAACTCCTTTCTGACGTTGAGCTCTTCAAAGTATAAGTGCATCAACTAAGTTGGCGTGAAGGTCAAACATTCCCTTCTCCTTCCAAGAGATAAAAAGTGAAAGTTGTCAGAACTTTTGCGACGAACTTCACGTACAGAAGTACTTAGCTGGATGTGAGAATGAGATGTAAATGTATCAAGTAGACGAAAGTGAGCAAAAAATATGGAAAACAGTCCACAAAATACAAGAATGAATATATGATTCAGCAATGAGAGTTCACGTGGAAAAATGGATGATGCTTTTATGTTTCGTGCTGGAGTATAAAGTATTCATTCATATCTACGAACGCTTGAAAGATAAATAACTTTTTCAGAGTTTTATTTTTGTGTAACGTCACTGAATATGATGGATTGACAATGTAAAAGTCTGAAAGTTTTTTGAGGATATATTTGCCTTCTACTGAATCTATACTAATCTATACTAATATTATAAATGTGTTATTTTGGTCATAATATAATCTGTGTCTGTGCGAAAGTAGCGATTCACATTGGATTTGAATCGCTGGAGATCAAATCCATTTGAAAATACGTTACCTGAATAAACAGTGAAGTTGGAGGTGTACTGAGTTGAACCTCTAAACGATAAGCAGCCACAGTTCGTCGCGCATTTCTGATAAATAACGCTCTTGGTGATAGAATCAAAGAAGGTCTGATCTCAGCTTTATAAAGCATCGAAAGTTGCTAAGATGTGTACAGTTTTCTGGTTCGGAACAGTGTTCCAAGCTTTTGAGAAGCGACCTTCGCAATTTCAGCGACATGATTTTGCCAAGACATATTGGTGTCCATTTTAACCCACACCAAACTCATTGGAGCAGAAAGCGGAATTGTCTGTTCTGGCATTATTATATCCGGTTCAGAAAAATTATTCTTTTTGAAGAAATAATGATTTTTTTCGTAATGATTCTGAGAAGACCCAATTTGAATAACAGTTGCTGTTACTGAACACAGGAAAATCTTGAAAATTATTGAAAATCCCCATATATGAATGATCAGCAGAGGAATCTACATGGTCTGAAGTTCATCTGGGATCAAGATACCGAAAAAAATTTGATCAAAGTTACCTATGAACACTGAATTTTCTAGTATCGCAGTCAAATTATAATCACTCAAAATTTCCTGAGAATGAGTTTCTGAATGAAATTGTGTTCAAAAGTTGTCTGATACAGGGTACAGTCGAAAAAATTTATTGAATTTATTCAGGAACTGAACTGAACTGAACTACGCTCTTTATTTTAAAAAATATTCTATAAATATATGTATTTCCTCAACATTTATTATTATTATTTACTTGTGATGTACTGTTTGGAACCTCTGGTGTAGTAAATGATATTACTGTTCTTTTATTCCACACCAAACACGATACGTGTTTCGATCACCAAGTGATGATCTTCAAGAGGGAGAATAAACTTTCTCATTAAACTTCCTCTATATGTTTTATGGTACACCAATAGTAGAACCGGTAGGTATAAACTCCATATTTTAAAAAACCTCATGGAAAATCAAATGTGAGAAAAAAAGAGGGGTGTATTTGGCAAATTGAGGGAAAACTGTTTTCAATTTTTCATTCACTTCGTATCAACAAGAAAATTTGGTCAATTAGATAATGAAACATGCTTAAAACATCTTCAGAATGGATCAGAATTTCCAAATGAAATAAAAATGTGTGATGGAACCGTTATCACAGGCAGAAAAGTTAATTCCTATTCTCCGGTTGTGCAGATTTTGCCTCTCTCGTGTATTCGTAACTTTCATTTGTGGCGAGCGTTCACAAATTTGACCAGATATTTGGCACTGAGATTTTTGCGCTATCGGTTGGCGTGATTTTCACAAGCGACAACTTGTTCGAAACTGTATTGAACCGTTAATTGGCGTATGGGATTCTTTTTTCTGTTGGGGATTTGGCTTCGTCTCAGATGATGGTTGCATATAAGCGTCAGAGTTATATGTGGGAAGGCTTGCAAATTTATGGAGCAAAAAAACTGATTTCTTTGTTTAGAAAATGAAGTTTTCAGGAATTCTTCATGCATTTTCTGATAAAATCAATTATCAAAATTTCGAAAAGTTTCGTCTTGATTGTTGATACAAATGATTTATGAAGTGTTAAACCTTTTGGGAGGGTGAACCCGATCGGTACCTAACGCGTTACAGCGCCAGTCTGTCTGGCTTCCTTTTCTTTTGCGTATACAGCAGCGGAAGGCAGGTTTCTCCTCTCTAGTTGGACAGACGCTCAGTGTTTAGTGTGCGATAGACATATACTGTTGATGGTATTATGAAAGTCTAACCAGCAAGAACGTAATATTGTTTCATTTTGTGAAACGTGGATTAAACACTTATTTTTATTATTTAATCCTACATAAGTAACAATTGGCTTATGGCAGCTATAATGGACATACACAAAATAATCGATAAAAGATTTTATTATTGAATAACCTTTCCTTACATTATCATATTGAAATACATATAATTTAAGTAATATACTAATTTTTCCTCAAGTTGAACAATATCAAATAGTTCAACTCAGATTAGTTTAAGTTATCACTTCTATCGGTCGCCCCGAGACGCACACGTTTTATTTTACTACCTCAACTATACACCCAAAGTTTTTCAAAGAAAAACATCAGTTCTCTGTACTCTTTGGGAGAAAAGGCTGTTTCAGACAAAACAAATAGGTGAATATCATTAAAATTCATACATGACACTAAGTATATTTTTCAATTATCTCCTTATCTTATTTTTCACGATATGAACTGATGAGTAGGAAATATTCAAAAACATTCATTAGATTACTAGAATTCAATGGTATCTTGGTTCAATCTGTGCTGCAGCGATTTGGAGAAACGCTTCAAAACCAGTCTGTGTATGATCACTCGAATGCTTTCCTGCTGCAATGCAGGTAGATTTTTACCATTCGAATATTGGATGTAATTCAATACCCGTACTAGTATTAGTCATGGAAGTAGTTAACACTCTACATATTTAACTTTCTAGTTTTGGGACTTTATTCATGAAAGAAGTTGTTTTAAACTAGGAATTTACCTGTGCTAGGCGCACGTTGAGAATGAGATCTTGGTAATTTTTTGTTAGCACAAATTTTAACTTCTGAAGGTTGTCGATCGTGAGAGGGCAACATCATTACAGGAATAACACATTCACACATTCTATATCTTTCAATATTTATCGAATTCTAGATGGCTCGGAAAGATGAATGTTTCAAAATCCATCCGAATTTATCATTCTCCTGGCATATATACAGGGCCGAATTCGGAAGTCTGGAAGTCATTACTTATTTTTTAGATAAACGACAATTTCCATTCAAGTGATTTCGTCAAATAATTATTGAAATCTCGAGCTCGAAAAAAGTATATTCTTATTGAAACTCCAAAAAAATGTAAAAGAAAAGAAACGTTGAGTTGCTGACCCGTCAAAATTTTTTTTATCTTTATTGTGGGGGACCTTCCCTGTGGAGGTTTCGGAGCCCTGCCTGACCTTCCTTAAATTGGGCCTTATGTATTCATATTTAAATTCTCCACTGTTATTTCTTCAGAGGTATCGCAAATTTTTGAAAGTGCAATAATGTCTATGGTTTCAGGTGTATGAGATTTCATTTTAGAGTCTCCGTTTTCTTATTACAGACAATTGAATATTTAATGATTGTTCAACTTGTTCGCAGTCTGAAACTCATAGAATGAAATACGGTTCAGAGCACAAAATGTTTCTTGAACTTTCATCTTAGTTAATTACCTAACTTCATGAACTAAACAGCAGAATGAAGTAAACAAAGGATACCCAGACAATATACTCCTTGTAGCTATTAGAATAGAGGTCAAAAAAGTTGAATATATCATTTTACAATGAGGGGGAGGTAATTTAAAGTTTTTGTGTCTCAATTTTATCTCGTTGAATTCATCCAGTGTATCCTCATCAAGTCTATGGTAATAGTTGTGGCAAAACTTCGGTGTGAAAGCTTTGCGAGTTATTATAAAAAACTATTGCAATCACTAACCTTAATGTATAGGTTGTCAAAAAATTAATTCACAGAGCAGAAACAGATCTACATTGTGTAGAAAGTACAATTTCTGAGGCATTTTACTGATGAATGGTACGTGAATACAATGAATGAGACACTAAAGGACGTTGAAACATATTTTTGAAAGATGGTAGCGATTTTGATCGAAAATCCTCATAAATGAAGAACTATGCATGAAATAACCGCGAGAGAACGGAGATAACACCCTTTGGCGATTAGCCAAGTGGAAATATTGAAAAACTGTTCCATTGGTTGAAGCAATATCGTGAAAAACTGGTCCAATAATAAATCGACCTATCAATGCTGAAATGTACTTGTGAATCATAAGCATTTTTCGCAGAAAGTTCTCATTACTCCAGTAATGATGATTTCTCCTGTTACATATTCCTCGATTGCTGAAGACAGTCCACTTGCTACAAATGTTTTCTTTGACTTTTTGGCAAGAACTTATAATATCACAAAATATCTTCGACCTGGAGTCGTTATTTCAGGAAACTTAACATTATATATGTCGTCGAGGAGCACGATCAGCATTTTTTGACACATTATATATGCTTTTGAATGAGTGAAAACCGAATTGTGAATTTTTTTTGCAGAATAACACTACCAAATATATTGAATATAATGTACGAATATTCAGCTCTATACATTGTAATCTCTGAAAAAACGCTACATGTTTAAACATTGGAGAATTTGAAAATTCGGATAAAACCACATTATTTATAGGTCATTCGAGTGCTTTCACCTTTCCCTTCTTCCCTCTTTCCACTTCATTGGTTTTGGTGAGAGTTGGTCGTTGTCCAACAACACATTTAGTCAAGCTAGTGGAGAGATACGTAACATATGAAAACCTCTTATCAAGCGAAAAACGACCAACTCTTCCCAAACGGTCATCTCCCGCCAAAACCAATGAAGCGGAAAGAGGAAAGAGGGGATAGGTAAAAGCACTCGAATGACCATAGTCAGATCTCGGAGGAATAAGTCCTGTTATTACCCGAAGATGATTGTGGATACTAACAATCGAAACGTTGTGATATTTGGGTTATCAAATCAATTTATATTGTATTAGATAATGGAAGTCCGAACTGATGAAATACACCACGAAACATTGTCAACCACATTCAAACTAACACATGGTATTTAATCACAATAATACTTGTCTCAAAAATTATTTTATGGATAAACAGATTGTCACAAGTTGTCCAACCAGTTGCAAAATGTTGTATATAATGAAGAATAGTAGTATGACAAAATATCTTCGTATTCAGGACCCAGCCAATTATTTTTTAATAGAATTGGTTTTCATCTCAGATTCATAAAATGCTAAATTCTGATTATGAGGGAGCTAATAATAATTTGGATTTATTGCTAGTAATGCATTTTCTTAACTCCAATATAGCAATACATGTATCTCATAATATATTCAACTGAAAGACAACGATAAAAATAAAATAAATACAACAATAAAAATTAATTGGCGCTCCGGGGCGACTTCATCGATTCCAGTGGCGCATTTGCTTTTTGAATACATGTATTCAGCCCAAAATTTCACTTTTTTCAGTCCTCTCATAAAAATTACCGGTTACATTAAAATACCCATTACTCAGGTGTGCTGAGAATTGAGACTTCTTCAGTAACTGGGAACATATTATTATGCAAACTTCAGTCAATTAATGATTCTGATGGAGTTTTTCGGTCCATCTGCAGATCAAATGGGGAAATGGCTATTCGAGAGCCCAGAGCAATCTAAACTTTCCATCTGATGCATGTGATTGGGCCGGAAGGGAACGAACATGTCTTTGTGAAACGAGATTTTGACTTGTGGGATTTACGAAGAACTTGATATAATCTGTCTTGTAAATGAGTAAAGTTAATATACGGGTTAACTGAGTTGGGATTTATTAGTACTTCCAAATATTTTAGTGCAGTTCTCATAACGGAGAAAAGGTTTGTATTTGATGAAATAGTGGTAGTTTTGAACGGAATTTTTGATCTGTTGTATATAATAACTACATTTTAAGAGAAGTACGATCCGCTGTATCTGTCTGTAGGAACGTAATAAACTCAAAAAACTTCAGATTTTTTTTTATACGGTTCTCACCAATGGTTGGAGTGATTCAAGAGGATGATTTTTGTAAATGCTTTCATCGCAAAAGCTGAATAATCTTGTTCGATTGATGACCTATTCATTTTATAGAAACTCATATCACGTATTGTAATTTTTTCGAAGGTCTATAAAAAATTCGCGAATGCATATGTTTATCTTTCAAAGATGGATTACTAAACTCATTTCAATGTTTGAAATGATGGTCACATAATATCGAAAGCTTATTAGATGAATATGATACCTATATTCAGTTCAATTCATTATCCCAGGAGTTATTGCAAAACTGAAACTATCACGTGAGAAAATGAATTCAGACGGCTTAACGAACCGATCAAGAAAGATTGCAATTGCGTTGGTTTCGTTTACGAGGTATTTGAAGGTTAAAGTTGCATTTTTGTTTCGTTTCGTTCAGGTGAAAATAGAAGTCTGTTTCATGGATGAAGGAAATTTAGGGATACTACAACATATATTTTCATTGATCGTCTCACAATAATCGAAGATATTCCAAAAATGTTTTTGAATGGTCTAGATTATTTCCAAACAATCCATAATATTTAATATTTCGGAATGTTTGGGAATACTCCAGAATGTGTTGATCTATCTTCGAACTTTCTATGGGGCAAAACTTGTTTTTAAACAAGTTTTTAAAGAACACTCTTCAGGTGAAACTAGAAAAATTCCTCAAGGACAAGCCAATGTGAAAGTATAACAGAACAAAATAGGAATATATAATTCGTACCTAGTGAATATGAATCGCCACCCGTAAGTATATAAGCGTTTCTATCGTTTGTGTTTTGCTGGCTTCAATATTGACGTTGATGAAATATTTGAGTATATGAAAAGCCAAGTGAGACTAACTAATATTTCCATTATCTATTGAGAAGCACAAGTTAGTATTTTTGAGTAATCTTTATTGTTTCACCCTCTCTAGTAAGAGGTGAGAGAAAGCTGATTTTTTTAGGGACAAAACACAAGCCCTACATGTGGGGCATTTATCTTCTTAGAGAAAACCGATGCCTGGGTTTTTGTGGAATTGAATTGTAGGCTGTCGTCAGCAGAACAATATAATTCCGTTCCTGAAAGTTTGAAGAACCTCAGTATTACTTGCTTCAGATCAGAATATAAAAATAATTTATTCAAAACACAAGTCTAGATACCC
>WOGO01008128.1:0-10790 GCA_015342085.1 Leptinotarsa defecta
ATTACCCTCAAATATGTAATTTTTCTGTGTACTTTCTTTCTGTATATAGGGGTGCAATTGCAACCCTTTGCACTCCGCTGCCGACGTCCATGATTTTGTTGCAAGCAACTATTTTTCTATCCACGAGTTCTGAAATGAACTGCGTAGAGTAGATATGTCACGGGTCCCCTCAAAAACATCTAGAAACGTCATATCGGGTGATCTAGTGGAATCTTCAAATACTTCAAAATCATATTTTTATCCTTGAAGGTAATAATATAACCAATGATGAAAATCTATTTGATATGGATATGATGGCTCAAAGCACTACCAACAGCTTTCAGAAATCCATAAAATTCAATCAAAATTCTATTTGTATTTCTATTAATATAATTATAATAATATTTATAGATATGATATATGTGTTGTGCAGTTGAGATTGTATAAATTGATATTACAATCATCGTCATTATTCTTTTTTGAAAATTATAACCTAATGAGTTTCCGAAAATTGGGTTCCTAAATTTCTTACCTTTATGTACTCTGTACTTTTTTGTATCTGTGTTTTGAAGAATGCATTTAGATTCTGGATTATTGTTTCTGGTATCAATTTTGAAATATTCCCGTGATATTTAAAATATCTTATACCTATTGAATTTAATGGATCTGCCGGGATATTTCATGTTGAAAATGACATACATGACGTGCAAACAAACCGTGACAATTTGACATGGCCAGTCGATCTATTCTGAAAAACAATACAGTGAAAAAGTACTTAAATATTAAAATGCGCACTCAAAGTATTTTCAGATTCCCAATGTACTGAATTGAGTACAAAAGTACGAAAACGGCAATACTGTTTGCAACTGACCGACTTGGGAAGTTTATTTTTAAAATTCGTCCATAGATGACGTCTTTGTAGGAGGCGATATCATCATCTTCACTTCGAGGCTCGTTCTTTTCAGGACAGTTGAGTGGTAGAGCTTATCACCACTGAAGATATCTTGACGGGCTGAAACAGCGCTGTCAGTTGTTGGATCACACGTTTAATTAATAAATATGATTTACTTTCGTAAATTGTACTTATAAACTGCCAATTGAATTATCTAAGATTTAATTTCTGACAGACATAAATTTTGTTTATCCATCACTACACTGCTTCTCCAAAAAACATCCAAATCCCAGTTATTCTCGTGCTACTAACATAAAAATTGACGGCGCATACTTGTGAAATTGATTTATCCCCATTGGCCATTGGCGAAGCAATTTATGTTTCGGTAGGGTGTTAAATTCCTCAACTACATAATCACACACAACAGGGGCAAGCTTTTATTTGGTGAAACCGACAGGTCGTAACGTGTTATTACCGCAGAGTGCTTCGAAAGGGTTTATTGGTACACTCAAGGATGAAACTGTTGAAAGATTATCCGTCTATTATGTATGTATAACAAGGTCGTTTTTGACTGCTTGTGATTTTTTACAAAATTATTTTGAGAAATCAGTGGAATTATATCTTATTATAATGACTTAATTTCCTTTGAAAATAATGAACCAATTACAATACTTGGATCTCTTCACAAAAGAGAAACTCTGGGTTGAGACGAAAAGCCAGCGTGTTCGAAGTGCAAAAAAAAAAAAGAAAAATGCACAACATTTCTATAGATAATTGAGTATCTTCAAATTTTAGTTATATATTCAAAGATATTTTCTACAATATACAGATTTAGAAGTAAATTGAAAGTTACCATGGACTTTCTTCTGGAATGTTCAGATATGAGTAAGTAATGAGCGGACAGTCTAAATCCTTTTCGTTATAACCTCTATGCACTGTCGAATTACAATGGAATCACTTACAGTTAACATTACATGGCATACTGGATAATCACAGATATATGGTATGAATACAGCGATTCCTAAATATCACCAATTTCACCAAAATTTCTAGTGAGTGGAGAGGCGTACATTCTTTTCTATGAACGACAGGAAAGTAATAGAATTTCTGAGGGGTTACAGACTCATGCTGTCCTTTTTCTCCTTCATTTACATTCAATGTATTATTGTATTAAAAAAATTGACTCTCGAGCTATCAGATTTGTGAACCACATCTTCTTGAAGAGGAACTTCGTTATCTAGACCAAACTTTCCAGGCCAACGGTTTTGAAACGCAAGAAACTAAGCGAGCTCTACATCCTGGAAAAAGAAATACTCCAACCTCGACAGCCGCCGGTGGTAGACACACTTTATTTTCCTTATATCAACAAAGTTACAGACCGCATCAAAAAACTGTTTGGACAGACGATATTATTACAAAAATGCAACAGAAAAAATACTCAATTACATAACATGTCCTAGTAGGAACAAGCCACGTAATGAAATACGAAGGAACTGTTGTCCTGTCTAATTCAATGCATTACCACGCATGACTCCATAGGAAGGACATTGAGATCTACAGATGTCCTAAACATTTCAACAGAAGAAAAGAAGGTATATGGGTCAACTGTACGTACTATTCAGTACTCAAGGGGACCAGAAATGGACTGGAATACAACTCAGATCGACATTTGACCAGTAGCATACCTGTTAACAATGTGGACCAATCAGAACTACTAAGCAGAAGTGCGGACTAATCAGAATTGAGCATTTGCATAGACACCCTGCCATCGTCCCTATCGCTATCCCTACTATCGGCCCTACCTCTGAAATTATAAATACGAATGAAGCGGCAGCTCGCCAGTCACTCGATGCTGAGACTTCGAGACACAATCTTCGTCCTCATGGTCAACGCACATATCACTGATGATGTCAGTCGCAGAAGAAGGCGAAACGTTTAGTACTTCAGGTTCCATTCGACTTCGGCCCAGCAGCCCTAAGTTTGTTCTCTTTGATCGGGACTTCAGCCATGAAAGCCTATCTTCTCATAACTCGAACTACCTACTGTTTGAAAAATAAACTCTATCGATGACTCAGTTTACTATTTATAATAATCATTAAATGATTGTGAGCAGTTGGACTTACCATGTATGCAGTATTTATCTATAACATATATTTTCATCAGTGTTTTGTATCAATCTGATATTTGTCTGATACAAAATGGCTGGCAACACGGGATATGTTAGTATGGCTTGATTTCGTGCTTCATAAATACAATATAATACAGTTATTATAACTCAGCCAATAATTCAACACAACTTAACTTTATTCTAAGGTGATACAAAGTGCTCTGAGCCAGCTAGCCGCCTGTAGTATCGTTCTACGAAACAATGGATTCCAGGAATTATATTGAAGATACTCAATTAAGTTTCCCTTTACTTTTTTTTGGGACTGTACGCTAAAATACATATTTCGCTACGGCTCAACAAAGTGTCGAAAAAGAGTTAAAATTGCACAACAAGCCGGCACGGAAAGAAAATCGTAGCTTATTTACTGACCCGTGCCTAACCTTTCATCGAAATTATTATTTTTTAATTATAGAGTCATGGAGATGCTCAGGCCAGGTGATTATTACACCTATATTACAACATTTTGTAACCGTAGTTATAAATATAGCTTTTAACCATAAATGTAACAACTTTCTCGACTAAGTTATGGTTCAATATACGATGTTACTAGAGAAACATTAATTACAACTTGTGCAGTTGGCTGCTGCTGGGAATTATTGCAGTTGTGGGAGTTTTTACATCTGCACGTTAAACAAAACTGCTCGATCATTACGGAAGGCACTGGCTAGGATGGATTAGATTTAGAGCATGGAGCAGGACCGGCGTTGGAAATTTTGGTGCCTCCAGCAAAATATAAATTTGATCCCCTTCCAATTTTTTTCTGAAAGTTCCATGTTCCTCATGACAGAAATCCAAGAAAAATACAAAAAGCTAATGAAACTAAAGACTCAAACAACATAAGTGACTGTAGATGAACATTTTAGCATTTGGGAGATGACAGTAGAAATTGAATTATGCTGAACTTATTCTAATAAATTTATATGCCTCACTTTTACAACTTTTTACAATATTTTGGCGAGGCAAGTGACGATGGATATTGGTCTGTAATTTGTTACTTCACATCTCTCACCGCTTTCATAGTTTGGTCCGACAATGGAGTTTGAAAGTTTCAGGAAAAATACCTGTTTGTAATGATCTATTGATAATGGGTGCTAGTTGTTGTAAAATACAACCAAAACCAATGTTTCTACAGTTATTCCATCATTTCCAGGATGTTCCAGAATGTTGTGGAATACAATCGTCTTTTGGGCTATTTTAGAAATTTCTTTTAGGCAAAAATTGTAGCTCTTATGCACGCCCTTCAGGTGGAAATAGACCCCTTTTCATGAATGACGGGTAAAGAGCTACCACAACATGTAACTCACTTCATCATTCCACAATAGTCTGGGATGTTCTACTCGTATTTTGTTTCCGTGCGTTCCAGGTTATTTGCAAACATTCCATCATATTTAGGGATGTTACGGAATGTTGGTAATGTTATCTAATACTCTTCTGGCCGTTCTGGAACATTCTATACAGCGAAACTTTCTTCTTTGAAGGTATGTTCTGCACGGTTGGGGGATAAAGAGTTGCCGCATCACAAAACTTTCTTGATTGTCCTACAATGATCTCGGATATTCGGGGATTTTCTTGAACATTACGTTGATTTAATAAATCTCAAGACTTTTTATGGTTGTATGTATATGGTGAGTTCTTGCACTAATAATTTTTAATGAACACTCGGATTTTTTAAGTTTTTAATTATAATGAAATTTTTCAATACTTTGAAAAATTTCCGCTTGCAAAGTGGATGAGAGAATGAGAGAAAAAATATGAAACTGTGAAATCACTGAAACCATTTCTAGAAAAATTTATCCGTTGACAAAAACTACAAACTTGCAACCAGAAGAATAGTATATTCATTTCATTGTGAGAAAGAAATACCAAACCAAGACAAAGTAATGGGAGACTCAAAAGAAGACTCCAATGATAGGCAGAAAAAAAAATGTGGAAAACTTTCAAGAAATTAAATTTCAGTTGGGAAAAACAAAACAGAAAATGACTCTTTTTTATTATCTGGACAAAACTTGGCTCAATGGAGTATATATCGTTGAAAATATGTCGCAAGACGAAAACATTACAAGTTCACGTCAGAAGACTGGTGTTACTGAATTGAAGTCGCCTTCTGGAAAAGGATAGCTGCTGATTATTATCCACAAGTGATCATCTTCAAGAGGAAGATTAAACTGGAAACTTTCCTAAGCTAACGCTATTCATGCTATACAGGTATACTATACAGGTAAACCATATAGGTATACCTGTTTGGGTGGTATACCTGTATGGGTGGTATACCTGTATGGTTTACCTGTATAGTATACTTGTATAGCATAAATAACGTTAGCTTAGGAAAGTTTCCAGTTCAATCTTCCTCTTGAAGATGATCACTTGGTGATCCAAACACGTGTCGAGGTGTTAAAAATAACGATTTGGTGTTGGGAAAGAACTCCAGTAATATTCATTACTACACCAAAGGTTCCAGACAGTGCATCATAAGCGCATTGGAAGTGTTTATGGTTTTGTTGAGGGTGGTTTATTGATTACCATGAAGACATGGATGACGATGAGTTTGAAGCATATTTTGAGCAAATGTTAGGCATCAGTCTACCTAACTCTGTGATTGTGATGAATAATGCAAGTAATCACTTCAGAAATGCTGAAAGAATATCAACTAATGTATGGAGAAAGATGGATATCATTGTGTGGCTTCGGCAAAAAAACCATTTTATGATGTTAAAGAAGAACAATTGTCAATTGTATGTTCAAATGAAGCTCGTTTCACAGACAAGATGGCAGAGAAACGAATAGTATATTACGTACCAAGTAGGATAAGAAGCCTATTACCCATGAGCAAAAAATTGTAAGCACGAGGTGTTAGCCAATATACTAATGGTTGTTGATTCATGGATATAACTAGATTCATTACCAATCTACAAACTGTTGAACAATAAATTCACTGTAAATATGATTTTTACTTCAATTTAACGGAGAATTTGTAGAGAAAATTCACTGATTTTGACTATTGGACAATTGAAAGTATTCATGAGATCATAAATATCAGAGTAATTGTTACATATCTCATCGTTTTCAGAAATTCCTTACGGAATTGGCCGCCAATAATTTAGAATACACGTGTATTCTTAATGAGCCATTACCTACCTGTTGTCAAACGCGGAGTTTAAAATGAAGGGAGTAGAAAAATATTATTATTTTGTGTCTGTCCCTTTATCATTGCAAAAAAACAATTTTGGGCTCAAGTGAAGGTTTTCGATGCAAGAAGAAATATGACATTTGAAATAAAATATGTGGAAATACTTTTCAAGGAGTACTTGAAAGATGTTGATCTCGAAAGATGGCAAAATGTATTTAACATGTTATAAAAGAAGAGGACAACATGTGAAAATCAGACCATTTAGATGAGGAAATTGTAGAACCTTTGATTATAACATTCGTCGAAGATTTTCGCTTATACCTAATGTCTTCTTAAATAAGCAAGCCTTCTTATTATTATGTAAATATTTCGAAAAAAGTTTATAGCAGAATCAATTGTGTATGAACAAATAAACATAGTTTACTAGTTTCAACAAGTACTTTTGATTAATTACCCAAACGTGCGCCACTAAAATGACCTGAGTAGTTTCCCTGCGCTAAGGCCGGCACTGCGTGGAGATTTCTTTGTTATTAACGTACTTCAAGTACTTTATCAAGTACTCAATATAGTTCATTAACAATTTTCATGGTAATGTAAAAATGAAAGAAAAAACTGGTTCTCAGTTATCTGTGAATTTTCACTCCATAGCAATACAGGTATGTGTCAATTCAAAATATTTGAAATAAAAGGTGAGCAGTTGTTTTTGTCGCCAGCTGTGAAGAAACCCCTTAATATCGACCTTGAGAAAAATTAATAAAGCAAAAAATGTCGTCTTTTCAAAGAAGTTCTTAAAAACCACTTCTGAAAAATAGAATAAGTCTTCATGATTTCTATAAAGTACATTGAATAGACGAAGACAACTCCAGCTAACTTAGATCAGCACGCTATTGACACAATGGATGACAATCGATACAATTCAAATCTGAACGTGTCTGATAAACTTTATCAAAACAAATACAACTACTTAGGCATAAGTAGTATGAAAATTCAAATACATGAATTATAAGTCACAAAGAGAGGAATCGTTGAAACTCTGAAATCTCTTGAATTCAGGATAAAAGTCTCAATAATAGATTGAACCGAATCTTCTTCAGAAGAATCGCTATGCAAGATGAGAAATCCACCGGGAGGCATAGCGAATGATTTTTAATTGGTGAAAATATGTGAAAGAACTTTTAAATAGAATATGGAACGATGAAAATATGCCAAAACCTTTCAAGATAACTTTAAGATAAGGATAACGACAAAGTCATCAGTTGAACAATGCTTCAGCAATGTTATTGTTTTTTCGACATAGCAATGTATATAACACCTGTAGAACCGTTGAGCAAACACCGTATTATAAAAATAAATATCTTGATCAATTTTTGAGAGAATTTTACGAGATTCCCAATCTTACAGAAATCAAAACGAATTAACCTCGATGGAGATGTCTACCAAATTATCTTTTCCTTGAACATCTTACATAATATTTAACAACTGATGAAAGTAACAATAGTAAAAATAAATCACCTTCTCACACAATAGTTCAATAAGGGTGTGAATCTAAAATAATTCTTTGGGGTAGTTGTTTTGAATGATTGATCACCAGTTAATGAAAATGAGTATATTCCTGAAAAATTATACAGTACATGACATCCCACATCATTAGTTTTAACTTTCGAAACGCAGATAAGGTCTTAATTCTCGTCAACCTGAAAGGCTGAAATGTTAAAACATCACAAAAACCATAAAATTGAGAGTGAGTCGTGTTATTTTGAAAATTAACAGGTAATGGTGGCCCTAAAAAGTGTAAATAATAGTCTTGAACGTGTTAGTGTTAGAAAACAATGGAGATAATAACTATGATAGAACAGTTCGGTGGTTACTGAGCTATAAATTTTATAATAGTCCAGTAAAATTTCAAACAATAAATGATTCAGTTGATTTTTTGAAGTTGCTTCAATTTTGAAAAAAGAGAAATCCCTTCGGTTAGTTTATTTCATGAGGTTGTAATTCAAAGTACTTAACTCAATTTATTTTCAGTATAGCACGAATTATTTCTGTCAAGCAAATGTCAAATATTTTACAAGTGTAACTGTTATACCAACAGTGTCAAATATTGGCTGAATCTTTGTAATTTGGGTATATCTTCCAAAAAAATGGGCGAGAACACTGATTTCCGGAAAATCTCCAGATTAGTGACAAGAGTGGTAGTATTTTCAATTTCATGTTCTCAAAGTATTATTTCTAAAATAAATTCTCAAAGCAGTTGTCTTTTCGAAAGCAGGAGAAATTTGCAGAATTATTCTGCTAGAAAGCTACAATCATGGGTATTGCTGTATATAAAAAAAGAATAGACATTGCTACGAAATACTTCTTTTGCCGCTCAATACTTTTTCACACTGTATTTGATCTTTACTTCATCTCTTCAAATGACACAAGCTAACCCAATCAATACTTGGGAAAAATAGTGTACGTCAAACAGATGAAGCAAAAGGTAAAGCACCCATATTTCTATGTTATGTCTCTCATACCTTGGAAATATGGTAAACCTGTGGTATGGGACTTCACTTGCGTTGACATGGTCGCGGCTTCCCATCTAGCCGAAAGTTCAAAGCCTGTTGGAACTGCAGTATTGTCTGGCGAAAAATTGAAACGAAAAAAATACCAAAATCTTGGTAATAACTATCTGTTTCATCCAGTAGCGGTTGAAACTTTTCGTGTTTATGGCTCGGAGTCTCTGTTATTCGTTCATGAACTCTAAAGGAGAATAGGCTAAGCAACGAAAGATTACCGTTTTACCTTTTTTTTGATAGAAATAATTAGTATTGCTTTTCAACATGGTAATGCTGCTTCGGTCCTTAGAACTAAGTATTCTGGCGATGTCTGGAATTTATTGGGGCCTCTGGAGACACCTTACATTTTGTTTTAAGGAAGAGAGGACATTGGCAGATCAAGATCTTCAGATGATGTGGTGCTGCAGGTTTTTCCGAGTTTTCCTGCAGCTGAAAAAGTAAATGCGCCACTGGAATCAATGAAGTCGCCCCGGAGCGCCAATTAATTTTTGTTGTTGTTTCATTTTCTCGATGAATTATATATGTTAACAAATGTTTATTGTAAAATGGTAAGTCCGTAAATATTTTAATATTAACATTTGTTCACAAATATCTACTTCCAATTTTAATGAATAGGTAAACCCAATTTCTGTTCAGACAAAAACTGATTTCCGTGAAATTGTAAAACTAGCAACTCAGAAATATTACAATGAAAGTACTCATTACGTCATAAACTGGCGCACAAACGATGTTGTTTAGATAGTATTTCATTCACTAGATATACTTCGATTAAAAGCGCATATAAACTGAATTGATGTGAATGTATTTTTGCTCACGAATTTTTGGTGTACAAATTGACAGAGAAGATTCATATGTAATTCGATACTTGAACTGGAAGTCACTTTCATTCTCAACTGAAAATTTCTCAATTTGACTGCACTACATAAGTACCATACCGACCCGGGGTCGCATTAGATCCTTTTTATTAGCCGATAGGCACCGGGTTAATTCTAACCGCCAGCTGCCGAGCATTATACCTAGCCCTCCTACCTAGTTGAAAATTATTAGGTAATTTCATTACGGGATAAAAAATATTCAATTAATGGGACGGTATCATTAGATAACCAAATCGTATACGTCCGTTTTTTCACAGGTGAAACAATAGTTGGTTTTTTTGTTTGATAAGCTGGTTTGATTCAACACGTAACAGGTAGGTGTTTCAAAAAGATATACGAGAAAGATTAGATGTATCATGTGTAGAAAAGACTAATAAAAGATACTGAAAACGATGGGAACGATATTCGATATATCGATGTACGGGATTCCTCATGGCATAGTTTTGGACCCTTTATACTACATGTACTCTCATGAGTTGCCTGTTGATATTTCAGAAAATATTTTTTGGGAATTTGGAGTGTCAGTAAAATAGGAAGTTTTTGATTTTGAAATATTTCTTGTTTTCGTTCCTTCTTGAAACTAATATTCATATTCCGAACGTAGTATAGAATGTGTGTCTGCGAACGCATTAGTTTGAACCTTTATTTGTGACCTGTAAAATTATTATTGAAATTGATAAAGAAAATGATTTTTCTAAAGTGTAATATTTTTAGGAGTGATAAATTTTTGGGAAAAAAAGTTACTTGTTTGCATGATTTTCACATCATTCTATAGTTAATTTTTTTAAATTGATTGCTTCCTTCCTTTCTTTCAAAGATTCCCACATTTTTTTGTATCAAAATGGAGTAGTAGGAAGTCAAAAACTTTCTTTACCAAAAATGATTCTTCAAATTAAATAATAGCTTTCGAAAATCATATTTAAGTCGAGGTTAAATCATTTGGTAATAAAGAAACACTAATCAATTTGACAGCTGACAAAATGGTTTTCACGGCTGAGGTTTTCAGTGTCGTTGCTTTTCGAGTTTGAAAGCCGTGGGTTTTTGGAATTTCTTCCTGACGTTTCACTGGCGCGAGTGGCTAGCTTCTTCAGAGGTTTAACCATCATGGCTTGCTGTCCGATGACTACCCTTTTACGCTTCGTGAAGCGTATTTATGTCTTGTCAGGTAATCAGTTGTATTTGTACCTGTATT
>WOGO01008129.1:0-10788 GCA_015342085.1 Leptinotarsa defecta
ACGTTTGTTTAGGGAAGAAGGTCGCTTTTCGATTTCGATGGCCTCGCAAATTATCCGAGCTTGTAGTGTTTGTTTTCGCTGTGGATGGTCTTAGTGTTCGCAAAGTCTATGTTGTGTCCTGTCTCTTGCCTGAATAAACACAATGAGGGTCAGAGACTTCCAGCTGTAAACCCCTACGTTCCCGATGCTCACACTCGACCAAGACGTCCGGTGATGGTAATCACCCGCCTCTACATTTTTACTTCAGTAGCTCCCTCCTCTTGAGGTTCTAATCATTCTACGTGAGCGAGCGTGGAAGAACAAGTCATGGATTCTTCATGAGAACAGTGCTTCAGCCCGCAAAGCACTGAGTGTTGTTTGGTCAAGCATGGAATCTCTGTGTTGGAAAATCCATCCTACTTACAGAAAAATTACATAAAACACTAGGTGGAATGAAACGACCAACACCAAAACCCTGTTACTTTCTAGTCAAACCTCGTCAAATAACTCCTTCAGGCGAGTGTTGTGGCTTTTTGAAATGTGTATCGCACAGTGAAGTGTTGCTTGAATATGTCATTCTGGATTCATGAAGTATCGAAGAAAATTTCAAGTGGATATGGAATGAAAGAAGATTTTATCTAAATATAACGTTTATTAATTTTCAATGCATACATATTATGAGCCAGACCATATTAAAAACTAAAAATTCATATATTAGTACAATTATACATACATATACAACTTATCATTCCTCAACTTATTCTATATGTATAAGTTTCCATTATTTCATCAAGTTATTTGGTTTTAGGTGAGCTTCACGCGAATATTTATTGACATAATAAGAGCGAAAATGAGTAAAAAGTGTCACAAATATCTGATAGAAATTTTTCATTGACATTCGTACTAATGACTAAAGTTTGTACCTATATTATATTTACAAGACTTCTTTGAAAGATGACGTATTTTTACAAGCAAGGCATATCTGAGTGCTGGAAAAATACAATAAGAATATTTAAAACTGTGGTAATGAAACTGAACCTAGTAACCTACTCAGTATGGGAAATTACATCGAACATAGTTTGAGTATAACATTCAATATCTTAAAGAAAGGGGTTTTTGTTAATGTAGAAAAAATTCTCCAGAGTCAGTATCTTTTCCAGAGAAGTTGAGCAAATTCAAAACGTATTTTCAATCCGAACATATAGGTAATTTTCTTCATTTGGAGCATATACTACTTTGAATTCAGAGAATCATTTAAATTCGAAAAGTCATTGATTTAGTCACCATATCAAAAGTAAAATTTCCACATGAAGTCAAAATTACTCGCAGTTCTTGTGGTACCTGTATGTTACATTTTCAAGAACCTCTGTCCTCTGGTTCAAAAGTATCATGCAGTAGTTTCGTTTGAAATTGCTAATCGGAAACAAAGCAGCGTTATCAGAAGAGCCCTTTATTTGAACACGATAATTTTTCATAATTAAAATCTAATTTTAGAAAATTTCAAGTACCTATTATTCTACTCTAAACGTATTTTTACATTTTTCAAGTAAGTTAAAAATTATTCTGTTTGTTGTCATTTTGAACATATCGTTTGATTTTCCGGATAGAAATATATATTTTGAAATCTATTGCGTGTAATAGTTCTATATCGACACATATTTTTGCAACTCTCTGACCAAATATATTTTATACCGTTAGGCGTATTTTGTAACGGGCCACTATATTTTCTGAAAAGATTCAATCGCAATAATCTATCGGCTTCTTGGGGAATGAATGATTTTGCGAGAAGAACGAAATATATCCAAATCATTGATTTTAATGTGCGGTTCAGGAAACGGATCAAATGTTTCGCCAGTTCATAGGTTATGGAATCAATGGATTTTTTTTGTGAGCATAGTATCATGGTATGGGAGCTTCGTTTTTTGACAGTTTCCTCCTGTATTGAATACATCCTGATTTTTGAAAGAAAACCATATACATTCATTAATGAAATTAAATTCAGTAAAACAGACGAAAATCGGAAGGTCAGGTAGAGTCTGGCTATCTGAAATAATTCAAATGGAAATAGCAGTATACTTAATAGCCAGCTAGCCTAGTAAATAATCTGACCTAAACAATAATAAGGCGCCCCTTTCAAATATATGAGTATATAATCTCTGGCAGAAATAAACCGGTCAATAATCCAAGTATGAGAGAAAAAAGTAAATTTTCATTCATCCCAACATTTGTCACAAATTAGGTAAAGAAGATGTGAATACACACATTTTCTAAAAGAGAGTTCATCAACATTTGTAATCACAAATGTCATAATATCATTCGAACCAACAATTACCATTCTTGATAATACATCAATGAAATACAACACAATTATTGGTCTGGAATGATCAAATTCAAAACGTCTACCACATCCAATTCAGTTTTAATCAGTTTAGCTTCGAATTTCCTATCCAACTGATCCAATGATGGGGTTAATCATCGTATCAGTGATTACTCAGAAGAAGACAGCAGTGGCGAACGTAGTATTAACAGTTACAACATAAACCAGTGATACATTCTCAGTCAAAACTATTCGGTTTAATGGGATGAAAAATATTAGCAACATCTGTTTAATGTAACAGTGTAATCCTATGTTTATCAAACACGAGATGGTTGCTGGATTATTTGAAAAAGGATTTATACATGGAAGATATCAATACTGATATTTCTAGTACGAAGAATGTTTCAATTAAAGGGTTCGCAGCAAGAAATTGTCGTCAGAATGTTCATCTGATAGAGTAATGAACACTGTCTGCTTTAAAAGTCAGATTTAAAGATTTGTTCCTCGATTCATGGGTTCTGTCCATCAAGACATCCAGGAATTACTTCGATATCTTTTGGAAGGTTTACATGAGGATCTTATTCTAATGACTGAGAAACCTAATTCGATCTTAATGGAGATTGACGAAAAATTGAGCGGCAGCGGAAAAGCACAAGAGTTCTGGCTGAGATATTTGAACTCTGTGATTGGTCAACTGAAATCAACCTTCTGGAATTTGTCTCTCCCCTTACCACAAAAAACTAGACAATTGAGTTGGTCGTAATGCTTGGATTCCTTCACAAGAGAAAAAACTCTGGATGGAGATAAAAAACCGACGTGCTCGAGGTGCAAGAAAAGAAAAAAATGCACAAAATCCCTATCAATCCATAAGTTTTTCTGTATTTTAGTAATTCATTAAAATAGATTCTGTCCAACGAATATATTCAGAGGCAAATTAAATGTTGCCATTGACTCTTGTTTAGGAGGATTAGATATGAGCAATTATGCAGCAGACCATGTGGCTCCTTGTTGTTATAATCTATATGCACTTTCAAATCACAGTGGGGCTATTTACAACAGATATTGAACAACATATTGCAGACACCCATATAGTGACACGTGGCATGAATACAACGATTCACACGTGTCCCCTAATTTCACCAAAATCGCTTGTGAGTGAGGAGGCATATGGCCTCTTTCATGAACAGGAGGGAAAGAAACCGCACCTTCAAGGTTAATTTTTGCTTTTTCTTTCTATGAATTGAGTTATGTGAATTTATTTGTATTCCATAGTTATTAATGATGTTTTTACGTTTAAATATATAATAAGCTATGATATTACTTTGTGGTGGGTAGGGCAAGCATGTCAATTTAAATTTTTTGAATTATATGCACATCACACAAAGTTGACTTGATACAGAGATTTTTTTGAGTGGTGGAGAATCACTTTAATCATTCGAAATTTCCAATAGGTGGAGCCTTATGATCGTGTTCAGCCTACGAAATATTTTAATGACATGCTATTATCACTGTTAGAAATTTATTTCTATTTCAACAACTTACATAAGAAAAGTATCACTGATTCTTGATAAATTCACTCGAAAGTCTTCAAATCATCACCTATTTTACTACGTTGTTAGTCACTGGGCAGTATTCAGATGGAATCGATCGTGTTTTAGTTTTCAGTTGTTAGAAAATCGATTGTCTCTCCTTAATAATAATTATTATCATTACATAATGGTTATAAAATTGATGTGCATTTTATTACAGACGTCATATTTTGCTTATCGCAGAAAACCCGAGTCACTTTCTTGGTTAGTAACGATAAATGTATAGTTTGGCAGTCCCCAACACATGTTCACAACGGCACACTGAAACGTTGGCGTCTCGAATTGTGCACAGATATTCACTGGGAGAGTCTTGATTACCAGTTGAAGTATTCCTTGTTGCATGATCTCGCTGATCCACACCATTTCGTCTCGACCAGGGGGGGACAGAGGCGCCCACCCCTCCTCGCGTGTTTCAGGACCTCTCTGCGTCGTTGCATTTCTCCAATGCCGCATGATTTGCTGCAGGCGCTCCATGTTGACCAAGCTGACACTCTGCAATCACGTGGGGCACCTGCAACAAAGTAATTATACTAATTTACGATGACGCTTTTACCAAAGGTCCAGTACATTGATGCAGACTACCCTAACATAAATGAGAAATGCTTTATCTTATGATTATTGTTTGGGTCTACTGAAATGGTATGCTGATATTATAAAACTAGGTTTTTGATCTCGATTGAACGGAGAAAGCTTCTTTTGAAAAACCTAATAAATTTTAGCACCTTTTGAAATTTTCAGGAAATATCTGATGAATTATAATAATATTACAATATTGAAATAATAAGTTGGATGTAAGGTGGATGAAATGGTGGACTTTTTCAGTGCACATGAGTTGAATAGAAACAAGTGTATTACAAAGTTTCAATATCAGAGAAGCGATTGAAGTGAGAAACACGGTTCAGAGAAAAGTAATATACACAAAATCTTCAGGCGGACTGGTTGAGTTATAGGAATCTTCGTAATTGTATCACCGGTGCTATACATCGATATAAAAAACATATGTTCATTCTGAAAAATATAAGTATATTAAAACCATCTTCTTTTTTTGATTGGTATTGGCATAGCTATGTGGATGACGTTTTGGTATGTTTCACAGGTACTAAGAGACATGTGTTACTATCTCCATTCCGGTTTGAAGGCCGTCGTAGTATTCTAACGTTTCGCCAGCACGAGTGGCTGGCTTCTTCACAGGCAGTTCCAAACTACGGCGGCCTTCAAACCCGAATGGAGATAGTATCAGCGAAAGCCTTAACCAATTTATTTTACTAAGAGAAAATTGGACAATTTTCAAAGGGATATTAACAAAATTCATGAGAACATTAAATTCACTATTTAATTAGAAGCAGATAATTCAAACTCAATCAATTTCTTGGACTTGGCAATTAGTATACGAGAATGAATAACAAATATGATTTTTCAATTCATCACAAACCTTTCTATACGGATATTACAATTCATTACGATTCTACCCATCCTTATCAACATAAAATAGCATCTTATAATAGTATGCTTCATAAATTAGTCAATGTTCCTCTTTCAATAGATAATTTCAATAAAGAACTCATATCATTAGGCAAATTGCAGTAAACAACGGATTCAAAAGTGAATTAATAGACAAAATACTTTCCAAAAAATCTACGCAAAAACGATTCGGGACGATAAGTTGAATAATAAAAACAAAAATTATAGAGTTTCAATATATTTTGGTCCAACAACGGAAAAAGTTTTTTTAAAGAAGTTTATTTTTGAATAAACAAAATACTAAAATTGCATATGGAACAGGTGATACGTTAGAAAATTAATTCAAAAATAATAAAGAAAAAACAGCCAAATCCTAGAAATCAGGATATGTAAATTGAAATGTGGAACTTGTCCTAAAGTATATATTGGTCAAACCGGCAGAACTTTCAGAAATCGCATCCAGAACATCATATGAGCTATGTAAATAAGAAAACTAGTTAAACATATTCAAATCATATATTTAACGGATATTTCGAAATTTCACACATAGAAAATGAAGGTTTAAAGCTGATGTTAATCTAGTATTCGTAGACATATTATTATTAATGTAGAATTGATATAATATGCTATAGGTAATTGGGGATGTATCTCAGGTATATAAAATTTGAGTAGGTGGTCTAGGTAATTATGATCTAGTGAGTACCAAATAGGTAGTTCTCACTGGTGAATTACGTGCGGTATATATAAATTGAGTGAAGAATCAACGTTTGGTATATTAATACTACGAAAAAACTACTGTGATAGCGAAACATGTGATATTTTTGAAAATTTGTGAAGATCAAATCGGTAGGTGTAGTTTTTTGAAACTATAACTATCTTTGATACTTCAATGTTGGATATTTTGCAACAACTTGAGAAATTTAGGTGAGATGAATTTTAATTTCTATTGTCATACCAACCATCTATCTGAAACAGATCTATAGTTGAGACTTTTCGACAAATACCAGAACCGAAATGAACTACGACTGTATTTTTCTCGAGTGTCACCTATTCAAGTCAGCCAATATCTAAATAGTATGGAAAGTAACTGCTTTCGATGTGATTACTTCTCTCTTCTCATGCTAAGATATATTAAGAATTATTTCATCAATCACATTACTCAACATTTTCATTTTGGAAAAATCATGTTCCATCAGTCTGGAAACAAGTCATTGTGCTTTCCTTGTTCCTTGTAGAACTTCTCAAAGCTACTTCAGTCCTAGGAACTTAAACCATATGTTTTGATGGTCAAAACTGAAATACTCTGATTGAAGCTCATGGAGTTCCCCAAGGCACGATTTGTGGACCTCTATTATTCTATTCATTTCAGAGATTAATCCAGTAATAAGCAAATGTTCACCACTATGCTGATGATACTCAATTGCATTTATTCTTCTCTCATAGTAACTGGAAAACTTCAGCAGAAAAAGTTAATGCAGACCTTCAGAACCTGATAGATACATTCACAATACGCAATCTTGAATTGAATGCAAATAAATCTCAAATAGTTTTTTCTGATTTGATAGAAAATAACATGAAATCAGAGAGTAGTCCATAATAGTGAAAATAGGCAAAAATAATCCAATAATCAATTTCTCAAACTCCTGCAAAATGAATTCCTTAATTTCGTTTCATTCTTTTAGGCTCACGCGGTATTCATTGAATATAATGTTCTTACAATGATACAGGAATATTTCAATCAAAACTTTCGTTGAATTTTGATTAATACACATTTTTTCAACCCCATTGTTGAAAATAGAGATTTGTTTCCTAATGTTGAAATATGTGACAAGTTCCGGGGCTCATATTGAGTTATTAGATTCATACTTCAAAAAAATACTCACGTATTTTCTTGGGATAACCTTTCTTGCTTCTGTGATATTTCTTGTGCTTTTTCTCTTTGTGTAAAAGATACGAATCTGCTATACTATTCATTATCGCATCCTTATCTCCTCGTGGAACAACGGCAGGTATAGCAGGTGAGGTAACAAAATTATTTTTCTGGTCGCTGAAAACAAAACAGAACAGGAAATGAAGAACTGGGGATACCGGAACAGTCATTTAATAATAATAGTTCGACTATGACCACATTTAATTCGGCATTTTTCAAGTCACTCGATCATTGGATAACTCGAGTAAATTTCAATAATTCAAAAACTAATATCATTTTAGTAAAGTTATTATTTTAACTATGAATAGAGAAATTAACAGGTTGTCTCGCAAGTCAAGGCTCAGTCTGAAGATGGTGAAAGAGAATATCATTTCTGATAATGAAGGTACATAACATGGGGCTCGAGTTCTGATTGTTTTAAAGTAATTTTGGTGATTGTTACATTCATCACTGTTTATAATTCTGTTATTGTAATAAAAGTGTAGAAAACTCACGGACATTGAAGAGAACACAATCTTGGCTAGCAGGCCGTGGTCGAATAGAACTTGAAGTACCCAACGTTTCATCTGCTACTGCAGAAGACATCATCAGTGGTATGTTCGTTTACTGCGATGACGAAAGTTATATTTCTAAGTCTCAGCAATCGTTCGTTACCAAAACTTTGAGATATGACTTTAGTTCTTAGCAACGAACGATTACTGAGGCTTAGAAATATAACTTTGGTTAGGTACCTCAGGTTCCATTCAACCACGGCCTACTTACCCGGATCTTGTTCTCTCTGATCGTGACTTCAAGAGATATTGATAGCATCAATGTTCTACGTATTTTTAATGATGTTGGTATGTTAATCTGATCGTTTGCATGAGGTGGGTGGTTGTACGTAAGGTGAAAAAAAAAGTGAAAAGAAAAAACATTCAATCGAGCGCGTCAGATTTTCTAAGGGGGTATCAAGTGCAACAAAAAAAAAGCTCTCATTCTATAATCTGACGATTAAGATCTGTAGCAAACTTGAGGTTATTATTATATTGTGCAAAAAAAATCGCCATTTTGAAATACTCAAGCGCGTCAGATAAGGATATACATGGTTCATCTTTATGTTTCGCTTAATCTGACGAAAGCAATATTAAAAAAAAAATAATTCATTGAACTCAATTAATTGGAAAGCTTAGGAAATAGCATGCAAATAAATAAGTGTATGTTTTTTAAGTAGAATACTTGTATTTATAAGAAAAAAAATTGTAAAAAATGCTCAAAAAAATTTAATTTTTCTCAATGAATTGAATAATTAATGAAGAAAAGAGAAATGAAACTTTGTATGTTTTTACCACTTTTATTTGTAACTACGTTACTTTAGTTTCGTCCTGAAAGGACATTTTCAAACTTATATATTGTATAAGTTTGAAAATGTCCTTATATATTATATACGTTTGAATTAAAGTGTCCTTATAGGACGAAACTGCAGTAACGTTAGTTACAAATAAAAGTGGAAAAAATCATAGAAATTTCAATTTCTCTTTTCTTCATTATGATATCCTACCACATAGTAACGGCTACATCCATCAATTAATTGATTAATTAATCATCATCTTCATCTTCATCACGAACGAGTGATGTTTTCTCTGTTTTTGAATTTATTTCATTTCGATGAGGATAAAACAATTTCAGAGATGCGTATGCCGTTTTCCGTTTAGAAGTGACATGTTTGTCGAATCGCAATTTTGAGTCCAGATGTAAACCAAAATTTTTAATATAATCGCTGAAATTGATTACAAAATCATTGATACATATTCGTAATCTATTCATAGTTTCTATTTTTTTTAAATTTCATTTTTTAATAAAACTGCGCAAGTTTTCGACGAATTCATTTTTAGAAAATGTTTTTCCGATAATGTTACGAGTCGCGATAAGTCTGCATCAATTATAACATAAGCCTATTCAATTTCGTCCATATCGAAAGAAAAATACACTTTATTGTCATCGGCATATAAATGATAATTACAATGGTAAAAATGATGATGAAGTTTGAAGTATACATAAAATGATAAATTGTATCATCAATCCTCACATGTTGTTGACGATCTGGAAAATACAACTATAGGAGTTTCACTGACGTCCTGCTGAATCCAAGGTAATGTATAATTGATAAAATTATATCATGGTTAATCGTACCAAAGCCACGGGAATGATCTATCATAATAAGAACGTACATTTTGTTGTCTTCTAGCGTCTTTACTATCATCAGTAACAGCACTCAAGGCCGAAAAAAAACTGCATCCGCTCCTAAAGCTAGACAGATGTTCAGGAAGTAATTTTCTATTTGAAACTTAGGTGAGGATTTTTTTTTTTCTAAAAATTATTCTGAAATTTCAGACAGGCTTGAAAGAATACTTATACTTCTCAACTGGCTGAAATTGATTGCATTAGGAACTTTAGGCAAAAGTGAAACAAATGCTCTTTTCCAGGCGATAGAAAAATAATTTTCATATATTCAGGTATTGAAAATATCCGTCAAAAAAGGTATGATGGATAGACAATAAAGTGAAATGATTTGACTGTTCATATTATCATGACCAAAGGATATGACATCGAAATGAAAGCCCAATCATTCCAATGGAAAAGTCCAGGAGCATCAAGACCAAAAAACCTCACCAAGTTTAATCAAATGTCGAGGTTTTGCTAATTTTTTTTAAATTACCGTGGCGTGGTGCATCAGTAGCTTCTGCCACATGGTCGTACGGTCGATAAGGGGTATTATTTTGAAGTTAGGCGTTGCTTGCGAGAACTAATAGGAAGGATACGTCCAGTACTGTTGAAAAACAATTCATCACGATAATGCACCTGCTCACTTCTCATTGAGTGTTAATAATTTTTTTGGCCAAAAACAGTACCGTGATCATACCTCAGCCATTATATCCACCAGATTTGCTTCCTTGCGACTCTTTCCTGTTCCTAAGATTGAAGAAACCCATGAGAGTACGGTGTTTTGCGACAATTGAGGAGATAAAAACCGAATCGCTGAAGGACATACCCAAATGGGCATATTAGAATTGCTTCAAGGATTGGAAAAAACGCTGCCACAAATGTATTATATTTGAGGGAGACTACTTTGAAGAGGACAAGTTAGAAATTGATAAATAAATGAATATTTTTTGAAAAAATTTAAATTTCGAACAAATCACGTATTACGTTCTGTAGCGTTCCTATGAATGATATTTTTTTTCCATTTTATAACGAATGTTTGGAATACAAACTGATTGAAGAGAAGTATTTTTTTTGTAATGCAATCATATTCACATACTTCATTCACTCGTAGCTTTTCCTACATTTTCTCTAAACTCTACAATGATTTACCACATGATTCACGATGATATTAAAAAACGCTTGAAACTTCTTCTCAAATCTCAGTAGGTAATTGTTGCTCTGTATGTAGATCATTGCTGAGGTTTTGTTATGAATTAATTTTGAGTAAATTTGTTTGTTTAAGTTAGATATATGTGTCTCCCATTTTATAT
>WOGO01008130.1:0-10788 GCA_015342085.1 Leptinotarsa defecta
ATGGGGTAAACCAAATAAATTTCTGGCTAAGTGTCTCTTTGGTAGTAAAAAACATCAGGTTAATTTTAATATTGTAACTTTTTTAGTGCTTGTGAAAAAAATTGCTATACAAATTTAATGTACCCCCTTTAAGGGGCTGTATATTAACAAGGGATACTCCAATGAAATTTCTTTATATGAAAGATCCTATCTTTTTTTCGATGAGGAATCACCTCCTTAAATTTTTCACACTTATTCAGTTATACCCTGTATAATACATGCTATTCCCTAAATTAAGTTGTGAAACAGCCTCGGCTGAACTTTGCCCTTTCATTGATTTTTTTTGTATAAACAATATCAGAGGAAATTTCAAATTATCGAATTTTTTATTGAAAAGATAAACTGGAAAACGACATTCATTATCTTATAGCAAGTCGAATTGAAGCATAGAGAAATGATTATATAATTTCTCTCTTCCTTCATCAAACAATTTTTGTCTAAGAATACGTTGAATGTTTTTCATTCATGAGTTTCATATTTTTTCAAAAAATTGTGTAGGGGAAACTGTAGGGGAAACAAAGCTTCCTTACGAATTTGAAATTTCAATTGAAGATATAAGTATTGTCAGTTTGGTAATCTCCATGATGATATGTATTCAAAGTACTACTCTGCAGGATGAGTCAACAAGATTCCCTCGGTCCATTGCTAGTAAAGAAAACAATTTTGCAAACTGCTCAATTTTTTTTGCAGTTAAGAGGAAGGGATTTTGAAAAACGTGTTCAATTTTGCCGGTGGGGCTTAGGAAAGATCAATCATGAAAATGGTCACTGAATATTTGGGGTGGATTTCTCGGAAAAAGAGTTATTGGTCCGTATTTTTTGGATGGGCATCTCACTGAAAGAAAAGATGTAAAATTTCTTCGGCATGAGTTTTCGAATTTATCGGACGGGGTTCCATTTGAAACAAGACTTAGAACGTGGCTACAACAAGATGGTGCACCACCACATTTTAAAACTGAGGTACGGGACGACCGAATACCTCATAGATCATTTCAATCAAAAATGGTAAAGTAGGGGTGGGCCTATGGCATGGCCACCCAGATCACCTGACCTGACAAAATGGATTTTTTATGGGGGTACATCTATAAAAGACATGAAACGAAGAAACACTACAGGGGAAATCCCAGAGAATTTGCTGAAACGGGTGAGGATTTCATTTAAAATGAGACTGACATTATATGTTGCAGTAAATGGTCGCCATTTTGAACATCTTTTGATGTTAATGTTGAACATATTGAAAAAAAATTGAGTAAGTGAACGTCAATAAATGAATTTTTTGTTGTTACAACTATTAATAAAATTGGGGTGAATTGGTAAAATATCTGTTTTTCTTATAGTATAATTGTGATAAAAAATGTAGTAGAATGTTGAAACATTTCATACAAATGACAAAATGCAGGGTATTTCATTTGAAAAAGTTGAATTATGTCTGTTTAAAAATGAATAATACTTGGCAGGTGTTCCCAAGCACCCTATATATTGTTTCCGAAAGTTGAGATCACAGAAATTATCATGGTGATGTTGATTAGCTATTCGTAAAAAAATCCACTTAATTGCTGTAGACATGCAGATGGTGAATTGAAAAAATAGGTTTTTTTGGAATAACTTGCGATGCCGCAATGAAAATTTGAGAACAAACATTCTTTGGAGAGCTAAAAAAATATGGAATCGAATGACGTATCCACATACTGTATATTCATTTAATAAAATATAACTTTGGTTGGCCAGGCTTGGTTGAACCACTCAGTATGCGAGAAAATAATTTTAAAAGATAGTATGTATTGATATGACTGCAAAAAAAAATTGAACAATTCGAAAAATTGTTTTCCCTGATAGCAATGGACCGAGGGAATCTTGTTGACTCACCCTGTATATGAAAACAAAAATTATTTGTATTCAAAGGAATGATTATTCCAATGGAGCATTTGTATTTTCTTCTTGAAATTCGAATTCTGAAACAAATCGCACCTGAAAACTACGTTTGATAACTGAGAAATAATACTAAGTTTGGCTCAACTAAATGAAATAGAAAATAACACTTCCTGGATAACACTTTTTTAATTCCGTAAAAATAACTAGTCTTCAATTTTTGAAGGAAAAACTCGCCAATCATTAATTGAACTAGTCACTTACCGGTTTGTACATTTTGAACGATATTGAACGATATCTTTCACAAACGAACGAACTGCGTTTGATGATCTCGAAGATCTGAATCCTTTTTATATGCAATCCTTATTCTTCTGAACACAGATAACTCATAATCAGACAGATTAAGTGCTCGCCAATTACACAGGGACGCCAAGATCATTTGAATAAGGAATGAATCAAGTTGTTCATTTGATGAATGTAGCCAATCAAGGAAAAAAAATTAAAATTATTCGCCGAAATATAAAAATATGTTCATCAATGTGGAATAAAATGTTTAACTAGAAAAAATATCTTAAATTATCTTTTCGTTGAGAGATATTTCAGTGTAAGCAACAGTTTTATGGAATAGAAATAGGAATATTTTATAGGAGAGATTCGAGTTTGAGAAAAAGCATAATAGCTTTCAACTTCTCTATCATTATACAAATAAATATGGGAAACTTACAAAGAAAGGAAGAAAGTCATACATTTCATGCGTGTAGACTGTAGATTATGCTCAGAAGTTTCGTTCAGATAAAAAAAAGTCCATCCGAAACATCCATCGGCATATGAACATTGAAATTACATGGAAAGTATTCTCGTAATTTTATAAAAAAAAAAGCATTGCTTCGTTTTTGAGCTATCGAAAAAAGTACTGATGAGGAGATGAAGATGAATATCTTCACCTCAATAGAATGGGATAGTTTTCCTTCTGAGTAAAAATCAACAATAATACTCTTTCATTCGAAATGAAAGGGGTATATTTTTAGGGAAGAATCTTCCAAAGGAAGCAGCATTCAATTCAAAAAAGTAACTCTACAGAAAAGTGTGTTCCTATGTCGTGCAAAGAAGTAACTTTCAGATACAAACTGAAAGAAAAAGCCCTTTCAAAACAGCTACTTCCACTTAAACATTGAATTATACGAAAAAAAATACTTTCGGTAAAACTACTTCCTTATGTTTGTTTGAAAGTGGTTGACAATGTTTCGTGGTGCATTCCGTTAGTTAGGACTCCCACTGTTTAATATGATATTATAAATTGATTTATAAATTCCTGAAAGAATCTAAAAAATTTAAAAGAATAGCTAAAAAATTATAATTGAATAATTTTTTCGCTCAATATAATTGTTATTTTTCAGCTAATCTTTTTCAATTTGTTATAAATTGTTTTAGGAATTTAAAATCAATTTATATCATATTAGACAATAGAAGTCTGAACTAATGAAATACATCCTTATGATTGAGTTATACAAAACACTCTCTATTCATTTTTATCGCAAACAATTCCTATGGAATTGAATCAGATATCATTCACAGAATTGCTACAAAATATATTATATGAAAGAGGTAACATTTCACTTAATGGAACAGTGTCTTCTTCACTGTTGGACGTACGATGTTTCGGCGTAAGATACTTGCCTTATTGCCTCGTCAGCACCAATGTGGATAACATTATACAGTGAAGGACTCAATGCATTTCATAAAATTACGACTTTATGTCACGAATGAGTTGAATCTACTAATGTCATCGATGGCAGTACGTAATGACATTCATCCGCTCATTTAAGTCCCATCCCCCATTGTTCACATTGAACGGGGTATATTTTCAGAAGAGAATAATATTTGAATAATCTCCATTGAAAAAATATAGAACTCTTTTAAAGAAAGAAAGAAATCAGTCAATTTCAGAAAAATAGCATTGGAAGAAAAAGCCTTCTTGAAACAACTACTTTCAAATAAACATTGAATAACACATTTTTTTGTATAACGATGGAGAAGTAGAAAGCCAAAATCTTTCTTTCCCGAAAATACTGTTTCATATTTGAAGTTGTGTAGCGTCTCTGTGAAGGATATTCGTTTCAATTCATTTATAGTCAAAGTAAACGATATTGTGCAAAGGCCAAAAGGACTAATACATACAAATGAACCGGCTGCGAACTACTCCACGTGAACTGTAGAATTGACGGTTCGTATTGGATAATTTTTACTAACCGAGTTTTATGATTGGCTGAAAAGTTATAAAATTTAATTTTGAAATCATGCCACTGTGTCGAATAGAAATCGGGGAATACAAGGTTGGTAATCGCCATCGTGTTCAACTCAGGATCTGATCGCGATTTGGGTGTTGAAATTCGATATTGGTGCAGTTATAATTACTTAAAAGTTTTGTTATGTGTTTAAAATGTGGCGTCCTTGGACAAATGATAATAATAATAACGAGTGTCATAACAACACAGACTTTTTCCAGTGTAATGATTCCAATAGCGATGGTAAACAATGCGAAAAGGTGAACGAGAGTCGCATGCATTTGAATATTGAAACACAGAGAATATGTTTCAATGTATATAAATATCTACATCTCAAGTTTAGTTTCGAAGGAAACAAACTATTACAAGCAACATCAGATTTGACCGAAATTCCTTTCACAACTGTACATAAAATAGTCAAAAACAAACCTCAGGAATGCAAGACGTGATGTGATACAGGATTACCAAATCCTCAAGATTTTTATCTAATAAAATCATTGGAAAAATAATATACGACTGTTACAAAAGCAATGAGATTCCTATAATTGAAATCATGAGGAAGAAATTGAATACTTCCGGCCATAACGTGAGCTGCGGTGACAAAACCCTTCAGAAATGGATAAAGAAACTAGGATTTAGATTCAAAATAATAAACAAACGTTAAGCAGATATGGAAAGCAGAAGAATAGAGGAATTGCATAACAAATACGTAGAACAAATAACTAAATATAGACAAAACATTGGCAAATTTTCTATTCGGACAAAACTTGGTGTGACACTCACGACACAGTTACGAGAGGGCGGACTGATGGTTCGAGAATGTGTACGCCTAACATGCCTGCAAACAAAGGATCACGACTAATCATTGTGCATTGCGGAGGAAGTAAAAAATGGCCAGCAGTATGACCAGCTTTCGACAGCTGGTCATACTGCCATCATCTGACATGACAGTACGACCAGCTTCAAATCCTTTTTGTGACTTAAATTTGATATTAAAATATATATATTTATATATACGTGTGTGAGTAAGTAGTATCCAGAAGTATTTTCAATTATCACCCTGTTATTTGAATCCCTACTTTTCCCCACTCATCTATATAAACGAAATATTTATTATATATACTTTCATATATATCGGCCAAACTAAGCTAGGTAATCAAACTCGTTCAAAAAATCCCGTAGTCAAGGCGTGTTGAGCAAATAAACTATTTGTATTTCGAAATATCAGTTACTTTCGTAACTGCATTCAACAAATATTTCAATGTAAATATTTCAAAAACAGACTGAAAATCATTTATGAATAAATCAAATAATAGTGCTCCTAGATTATATCCTTGTGGTACTCCAGTGTTGATGTTTCCTAGTAACACCTTTGACATAAACTAAACCAGATGAAAAAACCTTGGCACTTTGATGTAGTGACTGACCTATTTCATTGTTGAGAATATCTTGAAAATAAATAATAAGTTATTATTTTCTACGGGCACTTTTCTTTGGGACAACCTGAGAAAGAAACAAATCAAACGTAATAGCTTCATTTAAAAGTAATGAGATACTGATTAGCGCCTTCGATCTCAAGGCTTAGAATCGTTTTCAACAGTTACCATTAAAAAACTAATCATACTTAAACTTGACGGTAAACTTTTTCGATATTGGATATCTAATTGGTTATTCCAAATATTTGGCTCACGGCTCATTGAAATAAATAAGATTTTCGAAGTAGTTTCTCGCAAAGTTGAACCGCCAAAGAAAATGAGAATGCTGGAATATTTTGCAAGAAAATGCTTTCTTTACAGAACTCAAGATAATTATATTTCCAAGAAAAGGGCATGAAACTTTATGGTAATGAAGTTGGATTTTATTTCTGCTGAGATATTCTTGAATTTGTGAGAGATGCAAATTTAAAAACAATATAAATGCAAAACGGAAGTGTTATTAAATTCAAATTTTGCAACGTGATTTTTTACAAAATTATGCTCTGGAGCAGAATTGAACTATTTTATATAAGAAATCGTATATTTGGTAGATAGTACTAGAATCTCTGGCGTAAAATGAATCTAATGAAAACTCATTTTCTTCATCAGAACTGAACCACTATCTCTCTACAAGCGTTTCTCTAACAAAGTTACCATCATCAGGATAGACTAGAATATGACAGTTTTAGTCATCTCCTGATGGAGCTGACTTGCTTAGCGAAACGTCCGTCGACAGACAGTGCTTCAGTTCTGGTAAGAAAAAAGTGTTCATTACCATCACATATATTGACATAAAGGTTTGTATAACTTTGAATAATACATAATTGAAGTGTTGAAGATTCATTGAGTTTTGACTCGTGGATGATCATTTAACAAAACTAGAAATAACACTTGGGCTGAAAAGTTCCGGGCTTAAGGGATAAAACACTTTTTTTGAAAATTGGCTCTATTCATCAATTTAATCTTCATAAGGAGCCAACCAATCATTCCAGCGCTGCTCTAACATTTCAATACCACTTTTGTAGGCGGGTTGGATGTCCTTGTTCATCTTTCACTGCCTGAACCTCTGTGCATGCTGTTTTCGACGAGTGCATTGCCTTGTGATGTGGAGGTTGAAAAACCACCATTTTCATAATTTGTTAATTTGTTTTCGTCCACATTGTATATGTTAATAGATAGTTGAGAGATTAATTTTGACATAATAAAAGTGTGAGTTGAGTTGTCTAAAATTAATACATTCATTCAAGAGTTTACTTGAGATATTCCCTCTACTTCAACAATTTAATGGTAAGTTTAAATCTCAATTATTTTTCACAAAGTTCTGGTAAATGTTCTTCTGCTGTTCCATTTGAAACTCTGGCGAAATAAGTGATATTATCCGAAATAACAACTTTAGGTAACCCAAATGGAGCAAATATATTTTTAAAGACTCAATTGTGTTCTCCGATACAATTGATGGAATAATTACTTTGATTAAGAAAGGACTCATATAGTCAATATGAAGTCGATACCAAGAGTCCTTTGGATAATCCCAGGTAGTATTGTGACGCCCGAAGATGCTATTGTATAGTGAAACACGTGTCATGATTTTGTACTTTCAAGTGGAAATCTCACATTAAATGTGTTTTTTGTTGTCGTTTGCGTATCTCTTTAACCAATGCAGTTACTACATAATTTCATCATAAATTGATGTATTTGAGGTCACCATAGAAAGAAAATTTAATAGTTAATGGTTCACATGAGAACAAGTCAAACTTTTAGTTTTCACAATTCCTAGATGAAAAGAGTGTAACTGTAGCAGCAATTTCACCTAGATTTTCTGAAATGAACAACTCGTAACATAGCATTACATATCATTATTTTACCGTTGATTTTCTTGAATGTCAAATGGTTATATTTTTTCTACCTTTTGAGGCCATCTACTTTCAATGAATGTGCAAATCTTTTAGGCAACTCATCTTTTTCAGTTAATGTTGAAAGTAATTTTTCGAGTCTTCAGGTAGTATTTTATTATTGGCAAAATAATAAACATAAGACATTTCTTCTAATTCTATATTCTCTTTGGTGGTGATAAATTCAATTTCACACTGAAGCTATGATTTTTCAAATGCCTATACTTTTTTCTGACATAGAATTGTTGTTTTTGTACATCTTGGCAACGCATTTATTTATTCATCATTGGTATTAATTGTTACCGAGTCGTATGAATAAAATAGTGAAACGAACGAGAGTAAACAGTATTACGTATTCGGCATCTTTATGAAAGTTCCTCAACCCAGTGGATACAACAAGAGTCGCATAAGATTGTCTAAAATAAGAAGAATATAGATTTATAATTCGACAAAGAATATTAATCTGTAATAAAATATAGAGTGTTCTTATTAAAACAACCAAGTTCAAACTTTTTCCGGTAAAACCGATAGTGCTCCGGACCTGATACAATTTTGACACACATGATTAGCTCATCAGCTGTCATCATTCGATTCCTTGTTAACTGTCAAAAATAATGTCAATTATTACAAACCACTAATCCTATTCATTCATTCAAAAACAGTATAACGTTCCACTCAAACTACGAATGAACATTTTTAATTTTTGAAAATGGTGCTAGAAGTGAACTGTTTACATTTGTTATAATAGGATTGCCAACAATACAACACCAAAGGCCTTCTCTTTTATCAAGTGAAAACATTATTGTTATACTGACAAATTTATCTTACCTTTTTTAATACTTTACTTAGTGTCTATCGACACGATTTCCGCACAGTCACCTAGTATTACTGGAGAATTATAACACCAAAAAGAGTTCATTCTCCTATTTTTGATTTTGAAAAATCCTGGATACGCCCCTGGCCAACAGACACATAGTTCGAAAACGTTACAATCTGAGACACTCTAACAGATTAATGAGGATATTTTAAATTACAAGGAGGTTATCAATAAAGTATCACCATTCAAAACTGTTTATTCGAAATATCAAAAAGTATAAGTATTTGTATTTCATGAAAGTACCCAGTCAAAGTTGTACCTATTTAAGATTGTTAAGTTGTAAGTTAATAGAAAACTTTACCTTATCCATAAGATAATCTTCATATTTGATCTGGAATTTTTGTAAACTTCTCAAAATATTGACACACTTTTAGTTTTGGTAAAATTTTGGTATATCAACACACTGTACTTATAGTTTCACCAAAGACAATATTCTCTATGAGTTTCACTTCCACGAAATTAATAATATGGCGTCTGAAAACAATTGTGTGTGCAGGACTACTAAAGATTCCGGGCCCAAAGGGTTTCTGTCATAGTAAACCTAAAAGCAATACCATATTTATCGTGAAGAAATTGATAGAAGTCCGAATTTTAAATGAATGGACATATTGTACACTCGAACACACTATTATGATATTATTTGTGTAGTATAATGCAATCATTATTTTAAGCGGTATAAATTTGAAACCTATCTTTGAAAATAGTGATTTCATGTTTGTCTTTCGGTGGAAATACATAATTATCAAAATAACCATCTTTATATCTTTGACATTCATTTATGCCAACACAATGTAACAAAAACGCTAGTAAAGCAAAATAATTAAATAGCAAATCTTAAAGAAATGTTTCATAAAGACGTTTATTAAATTAAATAGGTGAAACGAAATTATACAAAAAAACTGTCTAGAAGAAAATGTCATATTTGATGAGTTTTTAATGCCAAAAGTGATCTGTTGACTTTCAATTTTTGAAAGACCGTCTGATCGTTTACATGATTTTCAAACAATAGCACTTGCTCTTAGCAGAAAATGACGCCCTTTTCACATTCCAAACTATATTTATAAAAAAAGATAATTTGCGAAATTACTTACACAAAAAAATAATTTCAATTTCACTCAACTCAGAGCTAACAGAACTTCACTTTATCAGAGCGGTTTTCTTTGGTAATACCAGTTCCAATCGAGTTCATAGTATTTTACGTTCCATTGTTAATACGAGTGTCAGTTTACACGTTCCACTGGAAAACCATTATGGACTAGGTGCATATTTTATCAGCACGAGCTCGTGCCAAGGTTCGTATATAAAAGAATCCTGGGTCGAGCGACTTCAGTCTTGGCAGGACGAAGACGTTGAAAAGAAAATACAAATTATGAATCTTTCAGTAGTAATAGGTAAAAAAAAATTCAGTACTGACGAAATATCAGAAAAGAGAGGAAAATAGTTTTCGGTTGATAAATTCTAGTAAGGCATTTTCTATTCGGAAAATCTAGCTCACGGAGGTAGACCTTTAACTTCAGTGGCCTCAGTTGCAAAGTATTCCGTGAAAACTTAATAATGAAATATTACTTAAATGAGCTTGTATTATTTTTAGGTCAGAACTGCAATGTGATAGTTAATTTATCTGTTTTCAAAATAATTATTCATATCAAATTTACAACTATTTCTGTCAATCTGTCACTTTAAAATAATTGACGAATAATAATAGTATTTTGGATTCCAGTAGCCAGTAGGATAGATCATGATATTTCCTAGTAGTAATGTTGTTGGGTGACATGCGCCAAAATTTATGATCCATTGGGACTACACCAATATTGGAATTTGATATATTTGTGTAGTTTCAGTACGACACGAGTATAGGTACCACTAATTTCATCAATGGAAAACGCAATTAGAAACAACGTCAATTTAAAAGATCCGACAACAGAACTTTAAGTTTATATCCTATCGTATTTCTCTATGATTCTGTGCGTGAAAATGGATAAATCATGAGTAATTGAAAATGTATCATGGACGTACGAACGCCAGAAAGAGGGCTACATGTACGTTCCACATTTTTACGTTTTACGTAAACAAAACGGTTTTGTGGGATATTCAATATTGTCTTTTCCCTGAGAATAGTACAGCGAACGTGTCACGAGAGGCAGCACTAGTAGTAGGGACAAACAAACTATTCACATATAAAACAGTGTTATTTATGTAATATTAATGTATTATTCAAAAATGTAAATCTGATATAAAAAATTATTTTGTGCTAATATAATGCCAACAAAGCATTGCTGTTTTGCGAATTGTACGTCGGATAATCGATATCCGGAAGAAAACGTGTTTTTTATACCATTTATAAAACCTCAT
>WOGO01008131.1:0-10787 GCA_015342085.1 Leptinotarsa defecta
CAATCAATTCATTCTTTGGTTTTGAAGACTACTGTGGTTTGTAGTTTATTCGCATACATCTGCGAGTTAAAAAAAAATCCACAAAAAAAGTCTAACGATACCAAATCGCACGATTTCGGTAACTAGTGTAAGATGACCATGTAAGATGACCATGCCCTCAAACTGCTTGTGCAGAATATCCAATGTGGCATGAACTGTGTGGCACGTAGCCCCTTCCTGTTGAAACCACAAATCGTTGGTTTCCAGATCATCCAATCCAATTAAAGTTGCTAATCATCGACCTATAGTGCTCGCCGTTGACAGTGATGGCCTGGCCAACGTCGCTCTCGAAGAAATTTGGACCGATGACGCCGCCAGCCCAAAATCCACACCAAACAGTGACTTTTTTGGAATGCATTGGACGCTTTTGGATCTCATGTGGATTAGTATCCCAAATCTGACAAATTTCTTTGTTCACGTACCCATTCATCCAGAAATGGGCCTCATTGCTAAAGATGATTTCTCGATGAAAATAAGAGTCAGTTACCTACCAACTGCTCCAGAGCCCAATCAGCGAATACACGTCGTTGTCTTGAATAAAATTTATTTATACTGAACAACAAACAGAATGGTTTCCACTTACAGTTAAAATCGATATAAAATATAACAATATAAAACAATAAATAATAAAATGACCGTAAACAAATTCAGACACATTTGAGCATTCGAAGGAGTTGTCCCTCTGTAATACTGAATATATCCAGTTCACAGTTCATCACCATTTTGTTAACGGTTTCGGGACATTGTTGAAGAGGAGACAAATTGTTTGAGACCCATCAACCTTACGTCAGGTACAATACAATCAATAGTATGGAGAATTTCAGGTACTTTCAGTTTTCTAATAATGTTAAAAACAGAAATCACTTCCAAGGATTCACGGCTTTCTTAAAATGGTTGCATATTAAATTCTTGTAATTGGCTAGAATACGACATAAATAAAGGCCAGAAATTGTGTTTTCTAAAAAAGAGTGTTCTTAATAATCGTTTCTGGACTTTTTTCAATAGTATCAGAATATAAAAAGCTCTTTGGATTCCAAATAACACAACCATATTCCAGCTTAGAATAATGGAGTTAAAGAGTAACAAACAAGTATCGTGATTGAATTCATGGCAGATATTAAGACAAAGCTCATTTTTTTATAACATTCAGATACTAAGTATTCATCAATGTGCCGAGAGAAACTATGGTCTATGGTCGTTTACCTTCATTTCCTCGGTCACTTTAATTTTTTATAGGTGTAGGCCCTAGTCACGACGCAAAATTCGCCAAGTTATAGTCTGTGAAAGGTCGAGTTCTTGTTACGCAAAATCAACTACTTTGGATTTTCCTGCACACTATCACAGACAGCGGCGATGTTTTCGGCAGATCTTGCGTTTTGTCAACGTACGGGTGTTGGTCGATCATTCACTGAACCAAAGGAGTCAAATTTATCCATCACGTTGCGAATAGTCCTCTCGGTAGGACGAATATGGCGACCGTAAAATGGGCGAACAGAACACCCATTTTGATAAAACAATTTTATTCTATATCCATCCATGGTAATTTGGCAAAACAAACTGAATAAAAGGCAACTGATTTGCACTTGCTATCATCCAACCCGTGTTAGGAATCACACGTTAAAATGCAAGACCTCGTTAATCCTTATCACGTATCAGTTTCGACTTCTGAGGGTTGTCGTTCGTAGGAGTGCGACAGCTGGATAACGGAAAAACAGAAAACAGATTTTAAACAGATAATGATGAATCTGTTTTACGAAAAATTCAATATTTATCAAATATGACTTTTTTTTCAATCGAAGTGAAATGATATTATGGTGCAATCAAAAATAGTTTTCTTAGTATGAAATCTACCTACTTCTGTTGAGCGTCCTATCAGCTCATTTGTGAAAGCAATATAGTAATAAGAATTCATTATGTATACAAAATCCCTACAGGATGCTTCGCGTATTATCAGCGTTATTTAAATTGGAAGGGGTATATTTTTATGAGAGGTTGATTTTTTTGGGAAAGAAAGGTTTTGACTTTCTACTTCTCTAACATGATACAAAAAAATGTGGAAATATTCCAAAGAAATGAAGGAAGCAATCTATTTTAAAAAAGTAATTCTATACAAAGATGTGTAAATCACGCAAAAAAGTAACTTTCAGATCCAAACTGGAAAAAAAAGCCCCCTCAAAACATCTACTTTCATATAAACATTGAATCACACGAAAGAAAAATACTTTCAAAATGAATACTTTCATATGAACACTGAATTATACAAAAAATACTTTTCTCTATCTATTCAGTTTGTTTTCCAAACATTCTTTATGGAATTGAATCAGATATCAATCACAGGATTACTACACAATATAGTAAAGAGAAGAGGTAAATTTTCACTTGCATGGAACAGTGTCATCCTCACTGGTAGACATCCGATGTTTCGCCGTGAGACACTTGTCTTATCAGCTCTTCAGCACCAAATCTGAATAACATTATAAGAAAAAACATACAATTTACTCATAAAATTACGACTTTATGTCACTGAATGAGTTTGATCCACTTATGTCATCAATGACATCGTAATCACATCATTTCGCTTATTCGATTAAATCCCAGCCAAAGAATTTTGTTTGAATTGGAAGGCGTAAATTTTCAGGAGAGGTTAATTTTTTGGGAATGAAAGGTTTTTGGGTTTCTACTTCTCCATCTTGATTCCAAAAAATGTGACAAAGTCGTAATTTCATGAATGAATTGTGTATTTTTTCTTATGTTATCCAGATTTGGTACTGAAGAGCTGATAAGGCAAGTGTCTCACGGCGAAACATCGGATGTCTACCAGTGAGGATGACACTGTTCCATGTAAGTGAAATTTTACCTCTTTCATTTACTGATATTGTGTAGCAATCCTGTAAATGATTTCTGATTCAATTCCATAACGAATTTTTGGCAAACAAACTGGAAGAGAAAAAAATATTTTTTTGTTTAATTCAGTATTCATATAAAAGTATTTCTTTCGAAAGTAATTTTCTTTCGTGTAATTCAATGTTTATATTATGAAAGTAGCTCTTTCAGGAAGGCTTTTTTTACTAGTTTGTGTCTGAAAGTTAATTCTTTGCATGATCTACACATCTTTGTATAGAATTACTTCTTTTAAATTAATTGCTTTCTTCCTTTCTTTGGAAGATTCTTACGTTTTTTATATTAGGATGGAAAAGCAGAAAGCCAAAAGATTACTTTCCCACCACCGCTGTATTTGGAGAAATCCCTACAATTATAAAGCAACATTTTTTAATTTATTGCTGTTTAAAAATGGTAAACACGATAGTTGAAGTATTTATATAGTTGGTGAAATTTCTATATAATCACCACCTCTCTTATTCCACCGAATCGGAAGTTTTGAAAGTCAGCCGCCAAAGAATGATTTATCATAACTGTGTAAAATTGTACACAAACATTTCTAGACACTCGTTATCGAAGTGATGAGCTCCCAGTTCTTTTTTCAGTGGCTCAAACATGTGGTATTGTGGTAGTCGCACGGCGGCAAATCGGGACTATAGGAAGGATGTTCCAATGTTTTCTAATGAGTTTTGTCTGATTTTTCTCGGGTTAATGCAGCTGTGGTGTATGGCCGAGTATTGTTATACAGCAAAATCGCACTTTGTAGGTAGTTTTAATTGTCAGGCCAGTTCCACTTTATCAAGCAGTTGACTGAGCAGTTAACTGATCGCCGTTCATGAAAAAAAAAACAACGAACAAAAATGTTTGTAGCAAAAAGACGTGTCTTGGTTTTCCAAAGTGTTGATTCGCTCGGGCGTACATGGCCTAAAAGCGTTATTTCACCGACCTGTGCATTTCGTCGACACAATCCTCAAAAAAAATATATATGGTATTCTTCAAAACTTTTCGACCTTGAAATGGTAAAAAACTGGTGTGATTCCAATTACTTATGTTTTAACACAAATGAAGAGAACGTACTTACTTTTAGCACCTTCTGTGAAGATTTGAGCCTAAACGAACAAACTTTCGAAAAGAAAAATAATTCAAAATTCCTAGGAATATCTATTGATGACAAACTGAAATTTGACCTGCATATTGGAGCATTGACAAAAAAGATAACGGCGGGATGTTATGCACTTAGATTTGTCACAAATGAACTGAGCATATCACAGCGAACATGGTTTACTACTCTATGATTGAGGCTCATTTGAGATATGGAATTGCTTTTTGGGGATTTTGTAGTCAACGAGTTCTACAATCAGTGTTTGTTCTACAAAAAAGGGCAGTTAAATACCTATGCAAAACTCGAATGTGTGAACCCTGTAGCCATTATTTATCTGCAAGGGCATTTTAACCTTTCACCTGCGTTTTTATTATAGAGTCTGTATGTCTAATACACAAAAACCTGAATACAGTTGATACCCCAAAACCAAGCAGTCAAATGAAGTATGTTACAAGACAAATATCGGAAAATAAAATATCTCTTCCTATTCCGAAATCTACTTTGACAAAGGACTCTCTGATTTATGAAAGCAAAAAAATATATAATTACGTACCCTTCGAAATCAGAAAAGAGAAAAAAATATTACAAATTCAGAAAAATAATGAAAGAATCTCTACTCAAAAAAGCATTCTATAATCTCGAGGAATTTTAGAGTAAAACTCTGCTATGATTTTATTTTAGATAGGTATCATTTTATTTTCAGTATGTATTATTTATATTTTATTTGATTTTTTTCGTTGATTTTTATGTGATTTAACCTATATTTGACATATGTTTACTTTTCACTCTTTAACAATTTTTTTCCTAACATGTTTTGTCAATAAAAACTTGATTTCTTGGACAGTAAAGTATTTTCTCTTTCTCTCTAAAAAATATAGAATTTGAATATCGAAAAAACTGTTTCAAGAATTAGTGTATCAATTTTAAAACAATAATAACCAAAAATCAGTTTATTCCAAAAAAAATGTTTCGTGACATTTGATGATCCTTCAACTTTCATCTCTTCACTATCATGCGCCGACTTGATTAGCCCTAGTCCGCCACTGCTCTACAATCTTTATATCCTCCCTAGACACATTCCAGACATCAGACCAACCCGCGTAGGGTGGAATCTAAACAGAAAAAACGCCGACCTCACATACCCCCACAACCTAAAATGGCCAACAAAAACACCAACCACAACAAAAAGAACTACCTATAAACAAACAGTCACTCAATGTGGTGTTCAGTTGAGAACTTCCGTTAAAGAGTCTTGTAATGATACGGCTATTGAACTATTCCTTCATCAAACGAGATTCTTAGATCAAATGATCTATTCCACCGTGAGAAATAACTAATGAGTGTTTGGTGTCTCTGTGCTAACGCCGCATCATATCGTTCTGGTTACTTTTAGGAGTTCATAAGGTTAGTGTTAGAGAAAATCAATAATCGATTTTTAGCGCCTTTGCAGTATTGTCATGTTTGTTATATAAGTGAGTAATATGAAGTAGTTATCAAGTGCGTCAAGCTCTAGAGAAGCACAGAAAGCGATGAACCGTACACTTCATAAATAATCAGAAGAAAGTACTCCACTCGTTAAATCTTTTTTCACTTGATTGTGTCGCGTTTAGGAGAACGAAATCATGAAATACACATTAAGATCAAAATGTTATAATGCTTCTCAAGTTAGACAAACTATTGAAAAATATTATGGATAGTTTTGGGCGATAATATATTCATATTTCTAAACATCGATTCATACTAATTTTTTATTCACTAATATTTGGCAAGACGAATTTCCATTATCAGCATCTACTTTTTTACAGTTGTAACTATTTTCAAATTAATTGTGGCGACCAGGACGTTGAGACATTCCGATGATTGAGCTGTCGATTATTTCAATAAAAATCCATAGACGTACTACTTACTCACAAGTATACGTATATATAGCATGTCAACATAGTATTATCGTAAATACCCCACACTTTTCCTGCAAATTGCTGGATGTAGAAGGGAAAACCCTTTCCGATTACTTTCTGGAATACGTATAATTGTAAAAGCAAAAAAAGATTTCTGTCGAAAAATAAAATTTGGAGATACGAAACAAATATACGGGAACTTGAAAAACTCTACGGTTGTAATAGGTTTCATAGGAGAATTCAAACTTCAGAATTTATTGTTTTCAGTAGTTGAAATACAAGAAAACATTTTTTAGCTAAACAACGAGATAATGATGATGCACTGTTGATGCACTGTTTGGAATCTTTGGTGTAGTAACGAATATTACTGGAGTTTCTATCCCAACACCAAACCGTTATTTTAACACCTTATTTATTATTATTATTTCAACAGAGTAGTTCATTCTTCCTCTTGAAGATGATCACTTGGTGATCGAAAAACGTGTCGAGGTGTTAAACAAAAATGAACACTGCTTATGTAGACGACGTATTCACAACAAAAAATTAATTCAAATAAAATTAAGAGCCATTAGTATTTTTAAATTCTTTGATAAACTTTAACACGCAAATGACAGTTGTTTATTTTTCAGTGATATGAGGATACAATAATTCAAAACCGCTGACTATACAAATAGCAGACTCGTATTTTGTCAATTTCTTGACTAACACGACGTAGTAAAAGCATACAGCCTATATCAAGTGCGGAGGTGATAAGTCTCCCCTTCCCCTCTCAACTTCCGAACGTTGCAAGATATAAGGGTCGGACATAATTTAGGGTTTAAGCATTTGACAATATTCATTGCAAAAAGAAATAAATTAGTAACATATTTTGCAATAAATAAGTTTTAATTTCAAGGGCATAAAACAATAGCCTTTTATTTCAACCTCGTTTTCAATTATCTTATACATAAAAAAACATTTGAGCGAATATTCAACCCTTTGACAGTAATACAGTATATTTTCAATATGATCAAATCCGGTGACTGGGCAGGCCATTCCAACATATAACGCCCACTAATCCACATGTCTGTGTGTCTGATCCAATCACTCCCTTACAGGTCTAAGACATTTTTTTAAGTTTGCAAACAACCAGTAGTCGCAGGGATCCAAATCTGGCGAATACGGTGGATGTGGGAGCAAATTTAAGTTCACTTTATGTAGTTTTGCCATTGTTTTGATTGACTTGTAACAAAACTACATGAATCGAACTTCAAATTGTTCCCACATCCACCGTATTCGCCAGATTTGGCTTTCAGCGACTACTGGTTATTGCTGAAGCTGAGGCCTATTTTGAGGCAGATGATAAATCGTTCTACAAAAGTGATATTGAAATATTAGATTGACGCTGGAATGAATGTGTGGCTCTTGATGGAGACTACGTTGATGAATAAAACCAATTTTGAACGAAACTAAAACATATTTTCTTTCTTAGGTCCGGGACTTTTCATCCCATGTGTCACAATGAAAAGTTGAATTTGTACACTCACAACATTGAGATGGAATGTATTATTTCTGTTGATCAATTGAACAGATTGAACTTCACCTCGGAGTTCAGGACAGGTCAAATATATGTTAATCGTGGTGATTGAACAAGATGAACCATATCTCTTAGTGTTTCAGGCCGTTTTACGGGTTAGAAATAGGGTGAGAATACAAAAATGCAAATAATTGGAAATTGAATTTGTACACCAACAAGATTGAGATATGTTATTTCCCATTTTTGAATCGAAAAAAAAAAACATCACGAATAGCCGTCATATTACGATGTATCCGTAAGACTTAGAGTCAAGGCGTGCTGCTGACCACCAAACAACATTGTACTAATACGATACGAATACTAATGGGTGCTGAGAGGTCTCTAAAGAGGCGATCGAGAAGTATTTCGAAACCTCCAAATTTCCCCGAGAAACCTTCTCGCTTATTCCAAGAGCCTCTGCCTGTTGTGAACAATCCGCCAACCGCTGATCAGGTGGAACCCTTTCATTTGATCAAATTAGACGAAAAAATAGTGAAGGTACAAAAATTCGCACTCAGCTCAAAATTTTATTATGTAGATCTTCAAAACTGTGGCCAGGTGGAGGGTAGTTAGAATTATCTAACACTAGGAATTGAATATCTTCGCGAATTACTGCTGTAGCAGCTTCCAGAATTCTGGGACGTTCTTCTTTTCATTTTTGTTCGTACCAAGCTTGATTCAGAATATCATGATGATGGTCCACTAAGCATATGAATGATGATGCTCCAGTTTTAATCGTACCCCCAGCATCCTGTTATCTATAGTTGTAGTTTTGCAAACATTTCTCAATTTGTTCGAAGTGAACTGACAGTCATCGCTATTTTAGATGCAAGTGAATATTTCCTCTACTGCCACATTCGTAGTTTAATCCTGAAGACGACCAACTTCAACCCCAGTGGTCGGTTTCAAGAAGGAAGTAAAGCAATAACGAGTCCTAGCTGTTTCAAGAATCGAATCTTCAAATGTAGGTTAACTTGTTTAATATTAGACTTCCTTATTTCATGCTCATCATTAAATTCCTGGCCGCAAAATAAGCATTGTTTTTGAAAACAAAGCAGGTTCACTTATAGTCTATACGAAGTTAATCCGAACAGCTGAATGAAAGACCAATAGCTTCCACACATAAAATTTATGGTTAGACCTCGTAGATTATACCGCGCCGCCCATGTCATCCAAAGAAACTGCCGATGTTCGTTAACTATTCAGTGTTTATGCCATTCGAATTGACTTCGTAAAGACTATACACGTGCTATTGTAAAACGAAACACGTGTTACGGTTTTTTAAACTGTCCAGTGGAAATCTCACAATAAACTGTTACTTGAATAAATCAAACTTATTGACTGTAGCTATCTCAACAGATCTAGAATTTCTAAAACGTGTTGTTGATCTGTTGACATCTTACATTCCTGTAGAAATGAAATATTTTTGAATTTTTTTGCATATGTTTAGATGTAAACATTCAGTAATGATATTTGTTGCTAATTTTCAATATCATCAGACGATCTGGAAAACTATGACATTTCACTTATTTAACTAAAACAATCAATAAGCATATTATTTTGAAATATAATAGTTGTACAAGGGAATCAAAGGCAAATATAATAATATTTTGCTCCCAGTGAAAAATCTTTTCCAATTAATTTCATTAAAAGCGGCTACTAATTGAATAGAAACATAATTCCTGAACTAATTATTTTTTTAAATTCTCGCCATTCTGTTGGTTTGAATTCATTATAGGTGTTGGCGATGTATAAATGTGTTATGTCATCATAATAAATTTTCCTCGAGTCACTTTTGTTTTAGGAGGGTCAGTTGTTTTTTACATGTTGTAGTAACCTATTCAATTGGAATCAATGACAGTTTGTGCAGTAGTGTACCTACATGCAGGAAAAAACTCATTTTGTTCTTTAAATGGTATCCTTTAGAATCTTCCTCATTATGAAAATAATAAAAAAATTCCAGTATTTCAGGGTGATCCACACAAATAAGTGAGTTCAGTATACAATAAATGAATACCTATATAAGATAATGAAAGTATTGTCCATTCATTCACTTAAAATAGATGTTAAAATGTTGTTATTGTGTTCCCAAAGGTTAATTGCACACAAACACACACCGATTTTGGACGGCCGATTTTATACCGGTCGTCAAAATTCCAATAGTGAACCACATGTGTGCCAGGTCCCGTTCCCACATGTGGTTCACTATTGGAATTTGGACGACCGGTATAAAATCGGTCGTCCAAAATCGGTGTGTGTGCAATTAACGAAAGGCAAACAAGCAGGGTTTGGAATCGGATCAATAACTCGAATCCACTCACACGTCAAAAATATGTTTATTCTTGCTGAGCTCATTGATTTCATAGTGGCATCTAGAAAAATGTAGGTACGAAAGTTTCAAATACACATATAAATAATAACAAACACTATAATCATTTAAAGATTTCTAAAAAAGATCTACATTTTGAGAAACGATTAATGATGGTGAAAATAAAAAATTACCCTTGTAGAGGAGGAAATTTACTAAAAAATGCGTTAACACCCGACACTTTATCTCAATTATTAATAATTCTCATTCAATTTTTCAATTTATAGTATATTATCTCGAAAAATATTTTTCTATATCTAATATATTATGAACAATTATTTATGGATAATTCAAACAAAAAAAAATTCTACAAAAAGAAGGATAGAAAAAATTGTCTCATTGAATTTAATTTGGGCTACAAACATCTGATATAACAAAAGTATTGAATAAAACTTAAAAACTTTTTGAAAAATTTTACACAAGCGCAACACGTGTTTCACTATTCAATATTTACTTCAGGAATGTTTACTACTGAACTGAACGCTACTTTGTATAGGGTCTTCCAATAGGAACTTCCGAACTTTGACAATTGATACCGCCATTTTGTTGAAGCTACATCTGTCAAATTAGTTGTCTTTCCCTCAATGGTGAGGTCATTCCATTTGGAACGGAAGTGAAATATCTTGGCATTGTCCTTGATAAAAAAACTCACCTGGAACGCTTACAAAGCCAGACTATCCCTATGGACAGTTTAGGTTTACGTCCCAAATAAATCCATTGGATTTATGTGACGATTGTCAGACCAATGATCACTTATAGTGCAATTGCCTGGTGGTTGAAGGCTTACATAAAACGGCCCAGGCGAAGCTCTCTGCCTTACAGAGACAGGCTTGTATGGCTATCACTGGTGCCATCAGTACCGCACCGTTAGCGGCCATGGAGATCCTTCTAGATCTACCTCCCTTCTACATTTTTCTGGAGAAAGAGGCTAGATGGACTGCATAT
>WOGO01008132.1:0-10786 GCA_015342085.1 Leptinotarsa defecta
TTATTGCATATCATAAAGAAGGCCGTGAATAAGACAAAATAAATGCAATAATACGAGTTTAATAAAATGAATCCATCAGTTATCATTTCATTGTCTGTTCAATTTTATCTAGTTGCGTATTTCTGTACAAATTAAAATAAATGTTTCAAATTACCAAAACAATATGTTACTTTGACCATAACTCGACTAACATGATAATCAATCATTTTAGTGAGTTTTCGAACTGCCTCCCTTCACGTAGAATAAACATATTGCATGTTTTTAGTAATTCCCGATTCGTGACAGTTAAAAGCGTCTCTCGTGTTATGTAAGAACAAACATTTGTGATACTATTGTTCAAATCCTCTACATTTTGTGGGCGTCATGGCCTTCTTTATAATACGCAATAAAATGGCCTTTATTCATCAATATTCAAAGAAAATACTATGTTACTATTTAAAAAAATTGGCATCGGTGTCGCGACGCCCTAATGGATGACGCCTAGTGCTGGATCTTTACGTAAATAAGAGGACCCTTTGACAACAAAATTATCTGCTTTCACGAAATATGGATATTCTTTTTCATTTTTTAATTATTTGCCCACGGAGTTTTATATGGGACACCCTGTAGATGCATTTCAGCGTTATACAGGCTGTTTTTAAGCTGATACCACTATTGCTATTTCGAAAACGATAAGTCCTACAAGGACGGGTAAATGGAACAAGAATGGTTCAAGAATGCAACATAATGGTATTATTGTCAGATCGATAAAATCACCGACATTTTCTGAGATATTTGCAAAAAACTAAAAATGACAGGTTTTTTTTTCAAAAAAATTACAAAATTTTTGCTTCTTTTCACGTTTTTCATAACCTGGTTCAACCCACTTTACAATACAACGTTTCGTTCATTGAAGTCCATCTTCAATATATATTTTTTTTACGGACCTGTATATGTTTTATACATTATGGTGACCATTGTATCATCGGTAATCATCAGTAATTTATGAAGCACTAGACAATGCAAAGCCAACAATTTGTATCTTTGTCGACCTCTCCAAGGTGTTTGACACCGTCTGTCACAAAAGGCTGTTAGAAAAATTGGAGAATTGGAGAATGGCATGCACGGCCACCAACAAGTGGTGAATATCGATGGTATGCTGAATAATCAAGCAAAAGTTACATACGGAGTCCCACAGGGAACAGTCTTGGGCCCTGTTTTATTCACCATATACATAAATAGTTTGTTAACACTACGATTAGTAGGTGAAATTTTGAGTTCTGCCAGTTGAAATTCAACAAGCATATAGAACTAGGAACAAAGAACATACCGCCTTGGCACCAAGATGTAAAAAATGAGTCGGTCAAAGACATTGTAGCTACATGGGCACGAAAATTTGGGATTCTGTACCATAAGAAAATAAATTCAAAAAACAGACTGAAAACTGGTTGAGAAGCTGTAATAATGATATATTCTGTGAAACAATCAACTAGTAAAATCGAAACAACACCAAACTTGCCTGGTAACTTGCCTATTATTTGCAAAATTGACAGCTTGAACTTTTCCGCACAATGTTATTTGTCTATTTTTTTTCTTTCTTCTATTCAACTGTCTAGGCATGAGTTGATTTATTATACTTTGTTTTATGTTTACATCACCAAGAATGAATGAAACTAATTTTTTATAGATATATTTTTATTTTTTTTATAGGAAAAACACTTTTAATAATCCTGAAACTCTTTTGAAGTTTCTTCCATGGTGCCTTGTTTATTTTATTACTACTATTATTACTAATAGGTACAGTGATGTATTAGTAATAGGCTACTTGAAATTATATATTGTGAATAAAATAAATTTTATTATTATTATTATAAATGTTATTACAAATTGATTTATATATTACAACATATGTATTTCTCGACGGTTTTTCCGAAAACACATCATCAATACTCTGTCATTTTTTCATTAAGAGCCCGTTTTTCCGACGGAAACTGAGCAAAAATCTGACACTCGATGTGCTTTTTCTGTTTTTGGCTCTCCTAGGCTCTTTTTCTAGGACGTTTGGACTTTAGTTCCGATGATTCTTCGTTATTCTTCATGATTGTTGAAAATGAAAAAGGAGATGTGGCAGAGAAAAAAGCCAGGTCTCTAGAATTGATAACTGATATCAGCTCTCCGCGAGATATAATCTCAGATGTTGGATATGAAATACTACTAAATTGGGGGAGACTCTGGAAAAGATTCTCTTCTAAATCATAGAATCAGTATTCTTTAATACACCCCATTATCCCTAAAAGTATCCCCCACAAAGACAACTTCAACTTTTCAAGATTTTACGCCACTACCATCACACAAATGAAAATGAACCATGGTAAGTTCCCTGCAACTCTTCACTTTTCGAAGTCAAAACAAACAAAATCCATCCAGAAAATCTGAAATTAATGCATCACCCTTTAGGAAATAATTGCCTCTAATCTATTTACTTATGCCTTGTAGAGAATGTCATCGAAATAAAGTAAACACTGTTACTGCATGCTGTGTAAATAAAATACAGACCTGAAATTAGTGCCCAAAGGACTTGGTTAAATATCGGCGAGAGAAGTGAAAGTAAACGAATAACCCCTTATTCGTTAGCCGCTTCGTGGAGCAGTTGGTTGAACACGGGACTTGTAAACATGATATCATGAATTGAAATCACACTGACAGCAGTAACTTGACTTGTTCCATTCAACTCAAATCCGGTGTCCCACAAAGCTCTATATTAGGACCACTTCTGTTTTATTTATATACAGTAGAATTTATATCAAATGACTTCGCTTTCAAGGACTAACCAGCTACCATAATGTTTACTCAACTTGAGTTTCATACTTAGGTATTGAGAAAATATAACCGTTTAGTGCGACTCCGGTTTAAGCGACCAACTGCTTTCAGCGACCAAGTTTAATGATGATATGTCCGGTTGAAACGTCGCGCAATGTTTTGTTTACACAACCTACCCACCAATACCAACACAATGAAAGAAAAAAGTGCAATATTTCACCGATTAGAAGCCGGTGAATCAAATGCAGCCTTCGCAAAGGAGTTTGGCGTATCTAATTCTACAATTTCCACAATTAAGAAGAATAAAGATCGTGTGAGGACGTGTAAGGACTTCTACTCATTGGCAGTTGGATAAGGCATTGTTACAGTGGTTCAAGCTTCAGCGCGACCGGGGAATACCCGTTAATGGACCTCTGCTACAAGAGAAAGCAAATTTTTTGCTAGACAGTTAGACATACAAAATTTCACATGTTTCATGAGTTGAATGAACCGTTTTAAAGTAAGACACAACATCGTCAGTGGTGAGACTTCTGGCGAGGATTTGTCAGTTCAACAGAGTGATTATTCCATTCGTTAGAAAAAGTTTGGCCAACTCTATATGCGCAAGACGTTGAAATTTAAAGGTGAAAAATGTACAGGAGGAAAGTTATCAAAAGAGAGAATAACTGCGGTGGTGGCAGCTAAAATGAGTGGCAAAGTTAAAGCATAACCCTGGTGTTTTTGCCTCCAAATACGATATCAGTGCGCTGCAACTCATGGATCAAGGAATTATTAGAGCTTTGAAAGCACAATTTAGTAAAAACTTCGTGTTGAAAAGGATCCAGTTTCAGACGAAAGTTCTTTCATGTTGAATGGTGAAGTAAATAGATACAATTGTCGTCAGTGAAGCGACGTGAATCCTCATTTGGTGATGGAAACACATTCACAAACTCCACTAGAATTTAATGTCTGGGCCGGCATTCTTGGTAATCATATTGTTGGACCATTGAAGGTAATCCGATGGAGACACATACTTAAATCTATTTTGCTGGAATAGAAAATCAAAGTACGTTTGATGATGTCGTTAACTAAACGGTTTCTAAAAATTACCCAACACTTTTTAATAACTCAATTCACTCGAATTAGAATTTGAGTCGTCAGTACAATTCTGTAGGGACTGAATTGTCACGTATACTTTTCTAAAGGGTGGTCGGAAGGTTTGACAATCACTACCTAACCCTTCATTATGGATAAATGCCAAATAACAAGGGTTGAATTACACCTATTGTGTTTGTCACTTAAAGCTGCTATGTTGTGGGAAACTATCACTGTAATTCAAAACTATTTGATTTAAACAACCAACAAAGGTGCTATTTTGGAATTAGTGAGGGATCACTGGTATCTCAAACGGGTTCGCTGTTTTAGATTCGAAATCTCAAACGATAATGACAGATGTCCAGTTTTGTAGCTTCATGATGGAAAATTTCACTATTCCAGTGATTGAGTAAAGGAAAATTGGAATGTCAATAAAATATTAAACCGTTTGAAGATACCTCATACGAATAATGTGTCAGAAGACACAGAAGTATTTGACTTACAGGAAAGCGGCAATATTGAGACAAAGTATATTCAGAAGATAAAAACGCAATTGTCTGCGAAATCTCTAAAACAGAAGTATTAAATAAATAATATACGGCCTTCTATGGAAGAAAATGAGTATGTAGAAGTTATAATTTCAGATTATAAAATAAATCCAACCTGAAAGCAAAAAAGGTGGTCTTTAATATAGGTAAGCGCATAAAAATGCGTGAACAATGGAAATGCAAAGAGCTTTTTATTTATGGCTTAATAAATTATAATTAATTGAACAGGATGTTCATACAATAACGAGATAGATTTGATTAGCGACGATAAACTTTGAAACAGTGGCGCTACAGGAAAAATCACGAAAGATGTGGTTGAAAATTTGATTGTTTTCGAAATCAGTGTATTCACTTTTCTGTTTTCATGTGTTTTTTGTATATTTCTTTATTATTGTTGTAATTCAATAATGTATTTATGCAGTAGTTATCATCTAGAAACTCCCCCAGAAAATAATTATGAGAATTGGAAGAATTTATGATTTAATTTGGTATAACAATCAATTTATCATAATTGTTTCAATGAAACCATTTCAACAATGCCTGCAATAGTCTCCTTAAAAAAAAGATATGGGATGATTCTTTCAACTTTCTTTTCTATAAAACTATTGTTTTTATTTATGATAACTGTATCTTTCCACAACACAATGTGGTCTTGTTATGAAATAAATTAATTTGTAATGATACTTTGGTCAATCAGTGTTAATTTTCATATTTGAACATTCATTTTTCAGAACTTTCAGAAGTATGTCCATTACAGTGCATTTCATTGGAAATGAGCCACCCTGAACGAGTTATTCGACATTGAGACTGTAAAATAATGGAAATACCTGGATATAAGGATACCCTGATTAATCACCTCAACAATAATGGATTCTACACAATTGCATATCCAGATGACATATTTATCTTGCAGCTGTGTGCAAATTTGTGAACACACTGTGCGAAAGAGCGCAGGATGGGAACATGGTGTAAAAGACACTCACTGTCGATCAATCCCTTTCACCAGGAAATAAAGTTTATCGGGTTTAAAGCCTGCCGAAATCTTCTTTGAAGAGGTGAAATACCTTGGTACTATCCTCGACAGGAAGCTAACATGGAACTCTCACCTACAGAGTAGAGCAAAAAGAACATATGTGGCTTGTGAGCAATGTCGCAGGACAGTGGGACGCGCATGGGGTCTTTCACCTCGTGTGGTCACACACTGCAATAATAAGACCTATTTTAATGTGCGGAGCCATTGCATGGGGACCGAAAGTTCTACAAGCAACGGCCATCCAAAAATTATATCAAATACAGCGACTGGCTTGTTTGAATATCACAGGAGCCATGAGAACAACACCAACCGCGGCAATGGGATTAGTTACGGGTCTGACCCCTCTGGATCTGAACGTTAAAGAGGTTGTGTTGATGGCCATGTTACGATTGCGCACGGCTGTTGTAAACCTCGAAGTAGGAATGGGTCGTTGAGGCTGGGCCTCAAAGAAATAACCAGGAAAGGAATTTCTGGCAAAAACATAACAATCCGCAATGACAGCAGACAAGCCGTGTTAACTTTAAACACATAACGTGTTACCTCAGTCGACTAAGGAAACGCCTCCATGATATGGGGCTAGTGGATACATCTCTATGCAGGACGTGTGAACAGGAAAATGAGACTGTCAGGCATGTCCTATGCGAGTGCCTGGAGTTATCGTCAATAAGAGTGTGCGTGTCCGGCGAGTCTTGGCCTACACCTGCCGATATAAAGGAGATATCTCCTAACGACCTGTGTACCTTCCTGGAAAGGACAGGATGAACGATAACCTAGGAGAACAACTTCTCTGGAGGATGTACAATGGGTCACATGTGGCTGTAGGTCTACACTCAGCCTCCCTACTCTACAGAAACAGATACATATCTGAATTATAAAACGATGGACCAAACGAAGATGATACAGTGAACAATAAAGATAGAATTTGGGACAAACTGATATTAATTGCTGAATAATTTTGATAGTTGTCGATTTTGATAGTTGAGTCAAAATAAGAGATGAAACATATAGCGAAATTATACACAATCATGAAAAAAACACCATTAATTACAAATTTCATCAGTTCGGATTTCCATTGTATGATGTTGAATAAAATTATTTGAAATCCCTGAAATAACTAATAAAAAAAGAAGAATTGAAAAAAATTGCAGAAAATAACAATTATATTAAGCAAAAATAACCTGAAATGAAATAATAGTGAAATAAAATACAAGTAAAAATAGAATAATTGAACAAAAAATAAAAAATTAAAAGCTAAGAGATTCCACGTTGTTTCGATTGTTAATATCCACAATCATCTTCGGGTTGTGACTAGACTATTTCGAGAGATGACTATTTATGGGTCATTCCAGTACTTCCACTTATCACCGCTTTCCTTTTTTCGCTTTACCGGTTTAGTGGGAGATAACCGTTTGGCAGGAGCTGGCCATTTTTCGGTTAATTATGGGTTTACATATGTTGCGTTGGGCAACATATATGCGGCTTCTTTGAATTTCCTCCTAAACCAAAGTTTCCTGTGTATGATCTCAGCGTGGGACCACTCGATGTTATGTTGATAGGTCCAAACATGCTCTGCTATTCCTGATCTGCATGTTTGACGTATCAACTGAAACTCTTGACCACGCCACTGAAGATGACTGCCGCAGTTGCAGTTGAAACGTTTGGAAATTGTAACCAAAGGAGACCGGGCAAAAATCGGAAACCAACCAAAACAAATACATTTTATTTAGCACTGAACTTTATAGTAGTCCGAAAAAAATTTTCTTTCCCTGTCCTGGGGGAATTAAAACTCCATGATGGGTCAGGCGCCACTGGCCTAAGACAGTGTACCACAATACAGACAAGAATAGCAAGTACTCGCAATGTGCGTACACCTTTCTAACGAGTATATTAGATATATTTAATGATAGACTATTCGCAGGCGTGTGCCGACCATGGGGGTACAGGTGATAATACTTTTTTCCTGGATAGAAACGTGTGCTATTTAGTTTAACGGTCGGCAGGACTGATTGATAACAAAAAACTAACGTTTCATTTTGCATGAACGGTCGGTTGGCTTGAAATGGCGTCCGTGTATCGATATTTCGCTTTTGTTTGATTCGATGGATAGCAAATCGGCGATGGCGGTGTTGAATAATTGACTTGGTCACGGTTGGTTGACCAATGGATTTTAAATTGTTAATTTGGTGGAAGAGATTTGTGCTTCTCGCGGGAAAATTGCGACATTTTCTGTAGCAGGGGTATCATGAATTTCCTTCCACTGGATCCAAGAGTTTGTTCTATAATCTCATCTTTCATTCAGTACGAAAAAAAAAACTATTCGAGATGATAAGCATGAAACTCAAATTCCGAGCAACTGAAACGCCCCTTTTCTATATCACTTGGGTCATCTTATCTCTGCCAGGTTTCCGAAAACACTTCAGTCATATGAACTGTTTCCTTTCATCAGTTCGGACTTTTATTGTCTAATATAATATAAATTAATTTGATAACCCTGAAAAAAGTCAAAATGATTAACCGAAAATAACAATTTTATTCAACAAAAAACTTAAATTACAAAGAAATAACATACAAGCAACAACCAAACAAATAAAAAATTTAAATAATAATGAAAGCTGCGAAAATTGAAAAATTAAAAATATTAATAACAAAAAATGAAAAAATAGAAATTAAAAGATTTCAAACCAAGTTATGTCACGACGTTTCGATTGTTAGTATCGTCTTCGGGTGATAACTGGACTTATTCCTCCGAGATCTGACTATTTATGGGTCATTCGAGTGCTTTCACATATCCCCTCTTCCCTCTTTCCACTTCATTGGTTTTGGCAGGAGTTGGTCGTTTTTCGTTTGATTAGAGGTTTCCTTATGTTACGTATCTCTAAGCTAGCTTGACTGAATGTGTTGTTGGACAACATATACGCGGCTTCTTTGAATTTTCTCCTAACCCAGTGTTCCTCTTTGTGGATGATTTCAGCTTGATGTTTTGTTCACTTGATGTTTTGTTGATGAGCCCAAACATGCTCTGCTATTCCGGATTTGCTGGTTTCTCCTCGCTGTGTGTGTTTCTTGTGCTTAGCAATGCGAACTTTTAATGGCCTTTTAGTTTCACCGATGTATGATTCTCCGCACTCGCAGGGTTTCCGGTAAATGCAATTCTTGAAATCGCAGTCCGCGTTTGGTGGCCTGGTTTTCGTGAGGCTGCTACGGATAGTGATCCTAGATCTGAAGCAGGTCCTGTTGTTATACTTGGATCCAATCCGTCTTATCCTTTCCGATAATCCTTTGATATAGGGAATTACAAGTACTGGTTGTGGCGGCTTCTCTTCCTTGTGGAGTTCTTGCTGTCTTCTAGCTGAGGTCTGTTCTACCATCACTCTGGAGTAACCATTTCGTTGTAGGTCATTTTTGATGATGCCTAGTTCCTTTTCGAGACCTTCCTTTATATTGCAGAGCCCAAAAACACGGTCCAGTAGAGTCTTGATGATTCCTCTTTTAGTCGATTGATTGGATTGGATTTCTGGTTCAGATACTGTCCTGTTTTCGATATATAGATGTTTCCCATTTAGTGTCGGTCTAAGATACGCTTTGTTTTCCTCTATATTTTCACGGCAGCTATTTCAACTTGCATTTACCGGAAATCCTGCGAGTGCGGAGAATCATACATCGGTGAAACTAAAAGGCCATTAAAAGTTCGCATTGCTGAGCACAATAAACACATACAGCTAGGAGAAACCAGCAAATCAGGAATAGCAAAGCATGTTTGAACCCATCTACATAATATCGAGTGGTCTCAAGCTGAGATCTTGCAAAGAGAGGAACATTGGTTCAGGAGGAAATTCAAAGAAGCTGCATACATGTTGTTCAACAATGTATTCAGTCAAGCTAGCGTAGAGATACGCAACACATGGAAACCCATAATCCAGCGAAAAATGGCCAACTCCCGCCAAACGGTAATCGCCCACTAAACCGGTGAAGCGGAGATGAAAAGGAAAGCGGAGATAAGTGAAAGTACTCGAATGACGCATAAATAGTCATCTCTCGGAGGAATTAGTCCAGTCACCACCCGAAGACTATTGATCTGACAATCGAAACGTTGTGAAGTAACTTGGCTTGGAATGTCTTTATTTTTATTCAATTGTTTTATTTTTAACTTGTATTTTATTTCACTGTTATTTCATTTCAGGTTTTTTGCTTAATACAACTGGTATTTTCAGCATTTTTTTTAAATTCTTGTTTTTTATTACGTCTTTCAGAAATATGAAATCACGTTATATAATATTAGACAATGCAAGTCCTAACTAATAAAATAATTCGAACTTACTTTGAACTTATCTTCAAGAGGAAGATCAAACTAGTTAAAACTACATTCAATCTTCCTCTTGAAGATGATCAGTTCCTGATCGAAACACGTGACGAGGTGTCAGAAATAACGTTTTGGTGTTGGAAAAAAACTCCAGTAATATTCATAATTGGAGTTGTAAATGAATCGCCTGCCTAACGTAAAAACTCTCTCTATCCCTTTGTTGCATTGCCTGCAGCTATGACCTCAGTTATAAATCCCTATTCCGTTCAATTATCTTCTAACTGGACAATGCCAGTAATTCCGTAATCATTCTGGACCGATTCCCGATTGAAACTAAAAGTGTTTATAGATTGTCTTCTTCTTGTTTATCCAGGTATAGTTTCTCAATACCTCCCATATATCAATTAGACCCATTTTCTGACCATGAATTTCATTTCCACACCATGGATTTTGGTAGCCCCACTACCGCTTTGGAACCATTATACGCTGTCCTAGGAGGACATCTCCTTTTTATATCGGCACGTGTAGGCCAAGACTCGCAAGACTCTCTTATTTATGATAACTCCGGACACTCGCATAGGACATGCCTGACAGTTTCATCTTCCTGTTTACACATCCTGCATAGAGGTGTGTCCACTAGCCTCATATTATGGAGGTTTTTCCTTAGTTGACAGTGGCTAGTCAGGAATCCTACTATTGGGCGTAGGATTTTCCAGGTCATCGCCAGATATTTCTTCGGCGACAGCTTCCCAGGGTCTCCCAGGGTGATCCTGGCAATACTACATCCTTTGATTCCATCTCATCTCTGGGCATGGGTGTGACGTTTTGCTAGTTCCGCAATTGTCGAAGTCGGCAATGCGATCACCTTTACTCCTGTCGTGCCTTTTAATCCACCTGAGCCTTCTTTGGTTTTTGATCAGTCTCTATATATGCGTATTGCATTTGTAGCATCTAACTCTGTGTTTTGTTTCATTTGTATTTTGTAGGGTTCATTAACCACAAACCTGGGTTCAATTGTATCACTGGCTGCCT
>WOGO01008134.1:0-10786 GCA_015342085.1 Leptinotarsa defecta
ATAAAAAAAGTTTATCATTTAATACAATGCATCGAATGATTCAATACAAAGTATCGAATGATAAACATTTGTTTCTGTCGACAGCTTCGATCTCTTCGAAAAGTGAATTTAATCTACTCGTATTTCAGTTATCATCCAATCACAATATTGAAAGAAGACATGAATTTTCAATCTTCTGTTCATTAAACCAGATCGAAGCTGTCTTAGATATGCAGTCAATGAAAAAATTTGTGGAAAGTTACCGTCAATAAATGGACCTGTGTTTCCCCCCAGTTGTCCTGAGTAGGAAAACTCGTAAAAGTAAACATCACTGAATTTGGATTGCAGTTCAGCATGACGAATGATGGCACGTGTGAACGATGCGTCACTGAGATACTGAAAAAAATCATTGTCAAAATCGCATTAAAGAAACATCTCACCGGCATCATAATCAATTTGGGGGTGAAAATAAGCATACGTAGGCAAGTCAGATTTTTCGCAATCATATTATAAAGGGTCGACTCAGACATCCTGGGCCTTATTTCAGTCCTATTACTAATGGAGTAAAATAAGCCCTGCCAAAATGTAAACACTTAAATTTGTTGAATTATTTACAATTTCTGATGATAATTTTCCGTTTCTTTGCTAGTTTCGGATCTTAGAGAAAACCGAGCATGTTCACATAATACCCAATTATCACATTGTCTTACACAATACCTTTTGGATTTACTAATAAATATAAAAAAAATCTGTTCAAAATCTGTTTTTCCGTTAACCAGCTGTCTCACCCCTACGAACGACAACCCTCAGAAGTCGAAACTTATGCGAGCTAAACATTAACGAGGTCTTGCCTTTTAACGTGTGATTCCTAACACGGGTTGGAAGAAAGCAAGTGAAAATTGATCGTTTAGACTAGAGCTTGAACCACCGACCAACACGGCAGTCAATTCGAGTGAGTCAACAAAGCACTGACGCCGAACCGCTTGCCTACCGACCGATGAAGAATTATTTTTTTCAATAATAACGTTTCGGCTGGTAATACTGCATGTCATGTCACGTGTCCTAATTCTTATGTTTGAAATTACGCTATATAAATTATCCAGTCTCTCAAGACAACGATAAAGACTAAAATTGAGGGAAAGATTGAAATAAAGACCAAGTTGTCTTAAACGGCCCAAAGTGTTCAAATAAAGTGATCAATTGTTACGCTTTCGGGAATCACAGAAATATTACTAAACAACAGTCAAACCTCTTTTACAAACGTTTCATATAAGAAGGATTAAGGTGATTGAACGTACCCTTATTGCACCTGCCTTGTCATCCTCCAGTCGGCCTTTCAAGTACCAATCGTGAATAGTTTGTCCGACTTGAATCAATTTATTTCTGTCTGTGATATGCATGTTTCTACTCACAAATAAGGTAATATCATTATCATAATTTTGTATTTCTGTTGGAAAGTAAGCATCTGAAAAAAAGTGTATTGTTTTATGATGACGAGGATTTCGATAACAATAATAATAAATTTTTCATTTGAACAATGTATCAACAAATCATGAAATTATAAAACAACAATAAAAATTAATTGGCGCTCCGGGGGACTTCATTGATTCTAGTGGCGCATTTGCTTTTTCAGCTGCAGGAAAACCCGGAACATCCTGCAGTACCACATCATCTGAAGATCTTGATCTGCCAGTGTCCTCTCTCTCATAAAACAAAATGTAGGGTGTCTCCAGAGGCTCCAACAAATTCAAGACATCGCCAGAACACTCAGCGACACGACTATCTTCAAACTTAAAGCAGTCCGTTTCTTCTTTGACCAAAGCGTAATAATGACCAAATTCAACGCCAGAATCACAGTGAACAATGGCTGCATGAATATTAAAATAGTGGTCTGCTAGATTGAAGTGTTCATCTATTTCGAACCTTCGTAAGAGTTTGGTGCTTACGTCAGAGATTGAGTCATGCTTGAAGATCATCACTGTTATTATTAGATTGACTGGTGCCTCAGCTATACTTGTTTCCTAATGAAAGTCAGTTTGGCAATACACTTGATCATCACCTGTTAAAAGTTCCATTGGCGAAATAGTACCTAATGAACAAAATAATTTCCCGATCATTTCAATAATTTTCAAAAGTAAAATTTTACACGTATTGATGAGATCCCTTCCAATAAGTTGGATAATGAATATTTTTGTACTTTGAATGATTTTACGGCTAAATATATAGAAATTACTTCAATGAAATATCTACACAGGCTCCTTTTCATTTTTCTCATGGTCTAGTTATTCAAAAAATTGTGCTTTTCAGAACTATTTTGTTCTGGTTGATTGAAAGGCTGCATGTTAGATGAATTACGCAAGAAAATCCTTTCCTGAAGATAAAATACAATCTGTGTTTGGTCATTGATGAAATCAAAAACCCTAAATACATTACATTTTCAAACTTTGTAACTTTTGAGCGTATTTTCGGAAATAGTTCCGAATGCAAAATGTTCGTTTCATGTTGTTGATATAATAAAAACGTACAAAATCAAAAAATTTACCGTCACCATCAACTATGTGGAAATCTCCTTTACAGAGTTCTATAGGGATTTTTCCGAATGAAGATCACACCATAAGACTAATCCTATTTGATTTTTTGATCAAGTGAGCGGCGGCTCAAAAATATAGAGGTTAGTGGAGCAACCACAGAGTTGATCTTTGTGACGGAGAAATAAGCGCCATAGATGAAAATTATATAGGGCGTTTCCTAACTGAGGTACGATTTGTTAGGCGGTTTTGAGAAAAAAGTTCCTATGAACGTATGTTTGGGGCTTCATTTTTGAAATACAGAGCGTGGAAGTTTAAAAAAAACTATGTTCATGAATATCCTGAAACCGATTTGGTTGAAATTTGACAGAGTTACTAGAAGTAATGAGGAGGTGTTTATTTATCGCTTACTAGATTACAGGTATAGTGGCATCTCAGAGGGCATGCCACTGATTTGTTTTTTTTACCTGTTTTGTTTTTCTGATTGATTCAGCCGTCACTTGATGAAGATCCATGGTAATTTCATAAACTACACCTTACGATTTGATCTTCATAAACTTTATTTTCAATCAGCTATCAGTGATATCAAAAGTCATGGAGAAAGTCGTAAACCACCATATCCTCAAATCAACAATCACAGACCTATTTCACTGATTTCAAATACAACAAAAGTTATTTTCTTTTTTTCTCTCCTCTATTCAACTGTCTATGTACGAGTTGATTCAATATTTTACTTTGTTTAATGTTCACCTCACCAATTATATTTTCAATAGGTCGGCTATACCACACACAAGAAACTCTTTTGACCCAGACTGATCATGTCATTCCTTTCAATTCATTTCATCCTATGCAACATAAAATGGCTTCCTTCAATTGTTATGTAAACAGATTGTTGAACATTCCCTTATCTCCCTCCAATTTCAATTTAGAATTAAATACTTTAAAACAGATTGCTGTCAACAATGGTTATCAACCATCCATTATTCACAAATTAATTAGTAAATTTAAACTCAGATCAGATAGAAGATTGGCCTTCAACTCTACCACCTTGGTTAATTCACCTTCTGTGAAATATTTTTCCTTACCTTATTTTGATCAAAATATGTCTACTGTTATTTCCAAATTTATAGAAAATATCATACCTGGCACAAAAATTTCTTTTAAATCTCAAAACAACTTGAGTAACTTTTTAGTAAATTCCAAAAACAAAATCAACAAATTACACAGAAGTGGAGTCTACAAGCTTGTTCGGCATCTTACATTGGTAGAACCTGTTAACCTCTTTTTACTTGTATTAATGAACATTTAAAAAAAACCTTCGACTCATTCATTCATGCAAGGTACCACAAAAGGGGGGTCTTACAGATGCTTCTCGTTCATCCACCAGAAGGACTACACTAAAATCAATCTTGTCGATCACCTGCGGACCAATTTCGAAGTATTATCTTCCATTTATTATTACATCAACTGGTAACAGCTCCATCTTACGAAGCCCCAAAAGCGAGAAAGGAGTTTGAACCTTCTATCTTGGTCCTCTTGTTGTATTTATTATAGTTCCTCTGGACTCGGTTGACTGGGTCGTCTGCATAAAACATCACTTAATATTCCTCAAGGTCTTTATGTTACCATATTCCACAGCAGTGAACATAACTTTCTCCCATTTCAGTCCTTTGCCACTAGTGCCACTTATTTCTCCCGTAACGGGCGTGTATACCAATCTTCCTATCAATTTATTGTAGCTTGTGTTGTCTTTTTCTCTTCTCTTCAACGCCAAGATGAATGCTTCTGGATAAGTATTATCAATTGCATCCCCAATATACAAGAGAGCACCTACAAGTACGTCTTCGTCTTTTCATGTCCCCGCATAAAGACCTTTCGACCTGAACACGTATTGGTCTCGATGCAATGGTCTGGTGGCAAGAACTATTCCTTTCATATAATTTTTCCAAAGTGTTTGAAAGGAATGACATATCACTTATTGGTCTCAAGGCCCTCATGGAAGTATGTTGTTTTTCAGGTTCCTGAATGACGGTGGTGCTAATCATTTTCCCCCTGATCGCCATTTTCTGAATTTGTCCAGGACTCTGATGTTTTCACTATTTTTTTTATATCTCTTTATTTGTTTTCAGATTGTTTATTGAGACCTGAGGTCCCTTCGATGTTATTTCATAGATTCTACATGCTTGCGTCTATCAACCACTTCGCATTTTCATCTCCTTCCGTCTGTCGTAGATTTCTTCAGGGCTTCATTTTATTATGTTGGGAACATGGTTTCTTTGCACTTGTGAAGGATTTTTCAGTTTGTTGTCTCGTCCCGCTAGAATGTAGGTCTCTAGAGTTTCATTACCAATCACCAATAGCTCATTCTTCCTGGACACCCTCTTATGTTCCTCCAATTCTGTTAATGACTCTAGTTTTAGACTTGCAATCAATAACTAGAGAAGTGCACCCAAATATTTCTCCCCGTCTTTTCCCTCGCTTCTATGTACTCCCGGATATTTGTTTTCAGATTGTTTTTTGAGATTTCTTCGAAAGTATTTCATATATAGGGCTAATCAAATTCGTTTCTTCACATGGGGATCTCGTAAACGATAAGAGATAGAGTGTCGGTTGCGTATTTTAGAGACCTATTCAATAATGTGAAGAAATCAAATATAGCTCTTCTGGTTTTGAAGATATACAGGAAAAACCAAAAAATCCTAAATTATTTTTCACCTATATCTTCTTTATTCGCAGACATGTTGAAAATCTGTCTACATTTTGAAATAGGCACTTGATGTGGGTTCTCAGAATATATCCATGAATCTTTTATAGAGGGTGTCATCTGACTTGGGCCACCCCCATCTTTGAATTTTTAAATACGGACCTGTATTTTTGTTGTAGTTTTTGGATCGTAGATGTTCACATTTTCAAATACAATGTTCGTATAGGACGAAACTGCAGTAACGTTGGTTACAAATAAAAGTAGTAAAAAAACAGAAATTTTCATTTATTTTTTCTTCACTATGTTGATTTTATTACTTTTCTACGTCTTGTGTTTACGAAAGTAGTTTCGTTGCCTACGTTCAAAATATCTCAATTGTTTGTCATGAAATAAAGTAGTAAACACTAATCTATCTTACTGGTATTGGTACATTTTCAACCTGACTGGTACGCTTGTAGCGGTATGCTCGGTAGATGCTCATTTACTGTTCCTCGTCCCTGGATTTTGCCACCTTCTGGCCGGGGGGGGGGAGGTAATGTGTTCCAATGGCGATTTCCATCAGTCCTTTCTCAACAACCATCTTCAGTGTGACCTGCTCCCCCAAATTCCTGGTGCAGAAGTAATTCAACGACAGTATATCCAATTCTTTCATGATAATCATAGCTACCGGGGTCCCAGAGTTCTTATTTCAAATCAACTACTCCTCATCACATTCAATTGAACGATTTTTCCCTGTAGGCTCATGGTACTCGTCTGGAAGATTAAGAGCCTGACAAAGAGTCCTTCTATTTTTTTGTGGTCCTTTGTGTATGTGAGGATGAGGACCATATAGTTAACTTGGTATTCTAGAGGCTCTGTGGATGAGTTCTGATGAAACCCAGATACCATTAACTCTTCAGCACGAGTGGAATAACTACACTTAGTAGCCTTCATAACAGGCAAGCCTCATCGCGGACTAACTCAAACCCTAGCTACTGTAGGGATTACCTACTCTCTTCTTTGGGTTTAGGACCTCTCTCGCAAACAGCGTAACCTTCCTGAGCATTTCATACAACTTTTCATGGTCCAGGAAAAGTATTGAGATTTTTCATTATGTTTTAGACTTTCAATTTTGTGACTGAGCTTATGATTTTATCTCTTTCCAGTGTATAGCTTACAAGACCTCCAGAAAGAACGGTTCCAAAGAGGAAGCCAATGCCAGCATTTTGTTTTGGGGTGATCGCAATGGTAGTGTTACGTTATTTAAATTCTTGCAACCCCATATGAGTCTGTTGAGAAGGAAACACTCAGATAAAGTGACTATTTTTTACTGGCAAGTGAGTTCAGGAGTCCAATAAATCCAAATCATAGTTTCGAATTACTTTGATTAATCGAATTTTTTGCAGGAGTTGAAGAACGAAAAACATCACCTCAAAATAGAGGTGAAGAAAGAAATGCACAAGGAAACCATCTGCCAAATCGAATTCTATTCGATGACTAATGAGCTGATAACTTGTAGTAAAGATCCAAACAGTTCGTTGGTGAAACAGTTCTTCTCGCACAGAAATTCTTATATTTTCAAAATGCCGAAGGTTTGTTTTCATACATGAATAATATTCGAGGGTAGAAGATCTGGCGTCCTCGACCACTAGATTCAATTAGAATAATTTGGAATGCAAGGAAACTGATTCTAATTTTTTTCTAGGGCTGTAATTGCTTCTCATCAAGTCATTCTCTGAAATGTATTGTGACTGGAAGCGACGACAATATAGTAAGAGTTTGGAACTCGGTTGTAGTTTCTAAACCTATAGCGATTTTGTTGGGACACCATACACCAACAGTTACCGTAGAAATACTGGAGAATCAGAATGCCATTTTGTCATATTCTCATGATGGTGTAAGATCATTTTTTGTTATTTGTACTGTTACCACTAATACATACTCATACATTTTACTAATTCAGTGAAGGCAATGACATCCCCTTTTACGAATACGGCATTCATGGGATCCATAGAAGAACCAGTTCAGCAATATTTCCACCATTCATAGATCTTATCAGTTACTTTTGGGCTCTAGTTTCAACTAGTTGCTCTGCACTGTAAGCTGCTGTGGAAGAGATAGAACGAATTTAGTTTGGCCTTGGATGTCGAGCTTGTCTTTGCAATCGAACGTCTTAGAGAAGCTCGTTCATCTTTTATATTGAGTCTTTTATTTTTTCCCTAGATGTCATCTTTGTAATGGGCGATGTCAACACCTTTACTATGTTACTCTGTTACTGAGCTGTGATTCTAATAAATATCCTAATGGCTGAACACTTTGAACCTCATAATCTTGTAACAAGCTTGATTGTAGTTGATTCGTCCAAATGAATCGAAGGTTAAAGGTTTTGGATGCATTTTATGTATCATCTTCATTTTCGACTGTTTCTATAACGAAAAATTTCGTTTTTGAGATTGATGATCTCAGGTGGAACAGTCAGTTACATAAAGCTAATATGGATCTACAACTTGTTTGATGTTGAGGTGTTAACTGGAAGAAAGTAAGCAAATTTCCGTAGCAACGTTAATTTAAAACGCATTGTCAATTTGTTTTGTATGTTACAACATTAGTTGTCAAAATTTCAATTTGAGTTCGAGGTTCGTTAACTTCAAGTCTGACAAATGGTTAGATTAACGGAAATGCATAATGTAACAGTTTTATAAATGATTGGAGATGAAACTCGAACAGAACAGGTAACAGCTCGCCTGCTGCATGAGAAAATTCCTAATTTACCACCCATATCTCACGGAACAATAAGCAAAACAGAGAAGCAGCTGCCAATGCAATGAGTGATGAACTAAAATTAGATGTGATGCTTGAAATTGAGGAAAACCCACATATATCGAGTAGACAGGCATTAAGTACATTCAATGTTAGCCATATATCAATAGTAAACATATTAAAAGAAAATAAAATGTATTCCTATAAAATGATACCTACTCAGGAGTTCATGGAAGAAGATTTTGATAGAAGAACTTATTTCTGTGGGAAAACGATGGATATGTTGGATAACACTATCATCCAATTAGAAGACGTTATGTTTTCTGGTGAGTGTAATTTGTCTCTCAATGGTCATGCTAATCGACAAAATTGCCGCTACTGGTCAACCATAAATTCTCACTGGATGAGAGAAGAACACACGCAATGCCCTCAAAAGGTTAAGGTTTGGACAGGGATTGTAGGAAATCATATCATTGGTCCCCTTTTTATTGGGGGGCAACTTGAATGGCGATAATTATTTGGCACTACTTCAAAATGACAGTATTCCAAGTTTGGCAAATTCATATCCTGATCCAGGAAACCCTCAAGTTCCAGTGAATACGATATGGTTTAGACAGGATGGAGCACCACCACATTACCATGTTACCGTCCGGCAATACCTCGATACAACATTTCCCAATCAGTGGATAAGGAGGCGAGGATCGATTGAATGGCCATCGCGATCACCTGATCTTTCATCATTAGATTTATTTTTATGGGGATATGTGAAAAGCAATGTATACAAAACTTAACTTTCAGATTTGAATGACTCAAAAGAACGAATAACGCTTGTGATTAGGTCGGTCACGCCTGATATGTTAAATAATGTTAGAAGACAGTTTTATTTGAGATTAGGATTTTTCCATGACGTTCGCGGTGAACATTTTGAATAACTACTTTGTTAACATCCATAGTTCTTTTTCGTATTCTATTTTTCATTACATTTTAGTTTTTGAGTGTATTTCATCGAATTTCGGTAACCACATGATTTTAACTTATTTTATCTCAATTGTTGCAATACATTTGAAAGCCATAACATTTTTGAATAGAGAATAAAGAGACTTTTCAAACAATATACCACAAACCTATACTTCCTATTTGAATAATTGGGGGTTGTACATGTCATTCCAAGAGGGTTGAAGGTTTACTTTGAAGAATGTCAAATAATAATTTACATTTGACGTCGTTCGGGATTTTTTTAAATATGTACAGTAATCGTCCAAACTTGTTCTGATAGAGACTACACATACCTTCCAATTGAAATTTTCGGTCCTTCATTTAACATTACTGAATAAATGCCAGACGCTACAGGTGAAATACAAGATTTAAATGTATGTATTTGTATGTATTTAAATGTCCATTTCAACTTTTCTGAATCCATCACTTTCTCTGCCTGTTTAAGTACCCCAAATCCGGAATCGGTTCAGGACATCACGACATCAGATTTGTGATTTTTGACCCGGTGAAGTGCATCCGAGAAATGTTTCTTTAGTGTATGCTCATGTTTTTGTTTGTTTTCCTATATTTATTTTCATATCTGACGTTTACACGTTCATCATCTTTCCCAAGTGTATCCAAGACCATTATTCTTGTTGTAGAAGTTTCATTTACTACTGTTTGAGTATTGTGCATAATAAGTTTTTGACGGCGATCACACAATTAATGAATATTCTATCTCGATTCTGATTCGATATATCTCAAAACAATGCTTATTTTTAGGTTCTCAAATTATGGGACATAACAAGTAACAAATGTTTTCAAACTCTCAAACTGAAATATCCTTCATTCCGTATCAAAGGAAAAACAATCGAGTTTGGAACGAAAAATATATATCCAGGACCAAAAAGAAAAGCACATGGGTGCCCCGAGTCAGATGGAAATGATCAATTCAGGGAGAATTTTGGAATAACAGATGTTGTAAAACGCAGAGAATGCGTGAATGATACAAACGAGTTAGTATCTGTCGTTTGAATAAATACTGAGTATAAGGGCGCAACCGATCTGAATATAATATCGCCATGGCTTCAATATCATAAATTAACGCTGAACATCCAACAGTTACCTCATTTATTTAAGTAATATTTCATTGTGAGACCTTCACTGTACAGTTTACGAAGCCACACCACGTGTTTCACTATACAATACCTTCCTCAGGCACATTCATAAACACGCCTGAGGTAGCTTTCCATCAGGCGTGTTGTGACTTTATGAAATATTAGTGAAAATCGCACAATGAAGTGTTAGGTTAGGTTAGGTCCAATGTGAGTGGGTCTATTCGACCCTCCACCGCAACCCGCAAGGGTATATTGTGGATCACACCTATTCTCACTCGGCCAAACAAACCCAGCTTCTTAACGAAGCCGATTAGTTCATATGGTGAGTGACTTTCAGGTCAGATGGTAAGAGTACGGCTCTGTCGAACTCTAAAGACCTGATTCGGTCCCCAGTAGGGCAGGCACTAAATATATGCTCTGTTAATGAAGTAGTTGAATAGTCAAGTTGCAAGATTTCCACCTTGGTACCCACGACAACCTTCCCATATGAGGGTTTTTGCACGTCAGCAACACCTGACGTCGCCTAAGATTCAGCCGTGCAGAGCTTTTTCGCCTCTGGTTTTGGTGAAACCTCACTTGAGCGCAAACGTTTGCTAACCTGCTCATGGGGGGTTTGTTCCCCCACCTGAGAAAGATTCTGCGAACGCCGCAGCTCTCGCCTCTTAACTAAATTTACAGGAAGGTCAGTTGGAGTCGTAAACTCGACATCCATCTCCTCTGTAGACTCGCTCCTGAACTAAATT
>WOGO01008135.1:0-10786 GCA_015342085.1 Leptinotarsa defecta
TGTCGCGAATGTTTGTGAGGTGTCTCCTTCTACTGTGTGGAGACTTTTGAAGAGGAATAGGTATCATCCATACAAAATTAAAATGGTACACCAATTAACTGAAGATGATCCCAATCGAAGAAAAGATTTCTGCGAAATTATGACGGAAACCATTGCAAGGCATCGTACCCAACTGCACAATGTTTGTTTTAGTGACGAATGTACATTTTTTTAACGGCAATGTTCACATACAAAATTGCCGTTATTTGAGTGACACCAACCACGTTTTCCGGGAAACACATACCCAATATCCATAAAAAATTAACGGGCAGGAATATTGGGAAACCATATTGTAGGACCTCTATTTATTGATCAAAATTCAACAGGAGAATTGTATTTAAATATGCTGGAAACTACTGTTGACCCTCTTATCACTGAAATCGTCGAAGGAAATCCTAATGAATTCGGTATGGATATTGTATTCCAACAAGATGGAGCACTACCACCTTACTCCAGACAAGTAAGAAACTATTTGGATTCTACTTTTCCCGGTCGTTGGATTGGCCGTCGAGGTCCTACATAATGGCCAACCGGCTCGCCAGATTTGACACCATTGGACTTTTTTTCATGGGGCTATTTGTAGCAAAAGGTGTATGAAACTGAACCTGCTTCAATATTGGATATACGGCAGAGAAAATGTTCCGCGTGAAATAAGGAATAGGCTGTCCATATGTCAAGAAGTTCAAGGCAACAATTTCGAGCATCTTCTGAACTGACCTCAAGCTTATTACCTCTTATTATGTAGCCAATGTATTCAGGCAATTATTAAAAGTTCCGCCATTTTGTAGTAGTTGAAGATATTGTGGTAAAAAAAATAGAAAGCTTCATTTGTCATTTTTTCATGATGATTTCCTACCACGTACGGCTCAACTAACGCTTTCATCTATTAATGTATTGCCATTGTTTTTTCTATAAATGATCGTGCTTAAGACCAAAGGTATATTGCGTCGTATATCTGTCTTACACATTGAATATCAAGTCGCTACTGCGCATACGGCCACGTTGCGGTAACGTTGCTATTCATTTGGGAATATATGATAAGTTCCAAATATACATATTGACAGGGCCGGATTCAGGGGAGGGTAGGTGAGGCTACTATCCTCGGTGCCTCCACATGAGAAGGGCTCCCACAATAAAGATGAAAATTATCAGAATTTTGACGGGTTAGCCAGTTTTACATTTTTCCTCCGAATTTTTTTTTCATTTTTACTAAGGATACTTGTACAAATATAATAATATTGTTATCGATATATTAGAAAGCCCTGATTACAAGTTTCTATTTATTATCAATTTTTGATTTGAACAAGCAGTTCAGTGGCAATATTTTTTCAATATGTAATTTATAATCTGTACCCATGAGTTAAAGAGAAATAAAATGAGTAAATAATAATAATAATAATAATTAGGGTCGAATTCTTCATTGAAAAAACGTTAGATCGTACCTTATAAATACAGACCTAGTCAGTGCGTCTTACCTGGTGATCAGGAAAGGCGAATGACATAAAAAAAAAATTGCATATGCATCTGAGTTACAAAGAACGTCTGCCGATATTTTCTCACGTCACAAAACGATCTAGCATACGGTCCATTTGCTCCTAGAAAGGGAGAGAGCGGCGGAAACCACCAAAGTCGGGAAATTTGGAAACCAGGTGAGTTAATTTTTTTTTCGGCTGGTGGAACCCTTAACTTTGTGAAACATCATATTTTTGTGTATACATAGTACATATGTGCATATAAGATTACATATATTTAAGAGTACTAGCTGACTCGACAAACGTTGTTTTTCCACATGAATAATTTCTATCAGAACAATAACACTTACGAATAATATTGACCCCTCAATGCTATAGTGTGTACAATATTTTTGTTAGTCCATGTTTAGCTAACACAAACAAACTGGATGATTTGCCCACTCGAGAGCAAGCCAGGTATAAATTGCCCGTGTGAAAAACATGGTGTGCTCAAATCCAAGCCACAAACGGACATTGTTTGGCCTTGGGACTTATTAATAGTCATTGCAAATGCCAATCCAATTGGAAATTGTTGACCTGTAAAATAAATTGGCGCATTTTTATGTATAATAGGGATTCGCGGTATTATATTTTCATCTCGTAACTTGCCATTCAAAATGGCTTCGACAAAAATTTCCTTTGATTTTTCACTGACTAATCGTCTGCTGTTGCACAGCCGTGGTGAATTTGAGTGATCCAACCTTCAGTTGTAAATTATGCGGTGGCACGCATGGCAAATCCAAATTCAAAAACTCTGTTGGATAAATCACAGATTCGGTGGCATCGCAAACTGTGTCTACGCTCGATGGATGAATAATAATAGAGGCCGAAAACTGTGTAGGGAGTGAGAGAAAGCTTATTGTGTTGAGAGAGGCAGGAGACCGGCTTCGTATTGATGATTATTATTGCTGCTGTCAAAAATTGTATTGAAAGAGTAAGGTCATATTATGCCCGTTCACTAAGAAAAATACTGTAAAGCTGTAGGAGTTAGTGATTTATCATGGAAGAACAAATTGTGCGAGATAAAACTGAACTGTGTGGAGACAGTGCCTATTCAGCAAGATAAGCTGTTAGAGAATTCCATAACTTTCAGTGAGCAACAGTACGATAAACCATATAAATTCTGTTTTTAATGAAACAGGTTGTGTATCGAGGCATATGCTCAAAAACAGAAATCATCCACATCGTGATAATAGAAATGGTTTGCGAATATTCCTATATTTTCGTAATGATCCTCATTGAAGCTTAACGACTAGTTTGAACTTGAATGTCCCAAGAGAAAAAGGCCTTGTATAAAATGAAAAAAACCATTCTAGCCAAAAATTTTCACACTCTAGAACCGGGAGATGAAGAAAGAAGGTTAGAATTCTATTTGTTGCCTCAAGGAGAATATTTGAATGATATAAACTTCTCAAAAACAATTGTGTTCAGTGATGAAGCTACGTTCACCACAAAGTCTCATCCCAAAATTCAAGATACCGGTCTGATAATCCTAATTGGGTTATAAACGCAAAAAGGCAATATTTCCATAAAATAAATCCATGATTTCCTTCGAATGTAATCAGAATGGAATTATGTGTGTGTGATCCACTAAAATATCATTTTCAACCAGTATTTGTACTTCCCTACATCAGAGGATTGTCGGAAAGGATAAAAAGAATTCGGTTCAAGTATAACATCAGAACCTGCTTTAGATCTGGGAACACTATCCGTAGCAGGCTACCCAACGCGGATTGCGATTCTAAGAATTGCATTTACCGGATATCCTGCGAGTGCGGAGAATCATACATCGGTGAAACTAAGAGGCCATTTAAAGTTTGCATTGCCGAGCACAAAAAACACATCGAGGAGAAACCAGCAAATCAGGAATAACAGAGCATGTTTGAACTCATCAACATAACATCAAGTCGTCTCAAGCTGAAACACTGGAACACTGGTTTAGAAAATTCAAAGAAGCCGCATAGTTGTCCAACAACGCATTTAGTCAAGCTAGCGTAAAAGTATCCAACATATGGAAAACGGTCAGTTCCCGCTAAAACCGATGAAGTGGTGAGAGGGAAGAGGGGATAGGGGAAAGCACTTAAATAACCTATTAATAGTCGGATCTCAGAGGAATAAGTCCAGTAATCACCCGAATACGATTGTGGATACTGTTGTTAATCATGCCCGACAGAAAATAATGCCGGCCGCCACTGGTAACCATAAACCAAACGTGATGTAACTAAGAGCGCGCGAATGTTCAATGATTTCCCGCCACTCTAGAAGCAGCGAGAATAATGCTTCCTATTACGATATTTAAAGGCTAGCCACGAGGGTATAGACTTTTTTGTTGTATTTAAAGTTAAATAAAGTTTAGTTTAATTATTCAGTGTAGTCAATTATTGGTCAACTCACGGGGAGAAACGTAACAATACTAACAATCGATACTTCGTAGAGTAACTTGGCTTGGAATCTTTTAATTATAATTTTTTTAAATACATTTTAATTTCCATTTCTTGTTAATAGTTCAATTATTAATTGTTCCTTGTATTTCATTTCATTGTAATTTCTGTTTTTTTTGCTTAATATAATTATCATTTTTCAGCTAATCTTTTTAATTTTTATAGATTCTTTTAGGGATTTCAAATCAATTTATATCATAGTAGACAATGGAAGTCCGAACTAATGAAATGCACCATGAAACATACAACCACCTTCAAACATACGTTAGATTCTGTAAATAGTTATGTGTTTAACGGTTTTGATTCAGCTAATTTTTACTGAAGATCAGAGTTCAAGGGAGGTGGAATAAGTATTTATACAAAAAGCTGTACCTCTTACAGCAAATTGAGCTTGGAAGTACGTGGAATTAGTTACAAATTTAAAACAAATAATATGTAATATCATGTTATCGCTCACCCAGTGGCTGATATTTTTTTTTGACAAAATAGTGGATATTTTGGACTACATATATAAGCCAAATAGAAATATTATTGTATGTGGTGATTTCAATTTTAATTTTTATAGAGAAGATGCATATTTCAATAACTTTTCTGAGCTGCTTTCTTGTTTTAATTTAATTTAAAGGTGAAATGGCAAACTAGGATTAGTACGCATACTGTCTCAACTTTGGATCATCTATATGTCAATTTCAATGATAATGGAATTATTTGTGTTTTTGACAATAATGTTTCAGATCATCGAACTACCTTTTATGGAATTAATATAACAAATGAATGTAACTTGAAATTATTAATAAGCAATGAGAACTTCAATCGAATATATATTAAAAGTGATCTGAGATAAGAAAGTGGAGATAAGAAAATCTCCAGTAAATCAAGGAGTTTGTTCCGAAATACCTATTTTATTTTGATGTTTTGTGATTTGATATTATTGAATATCAAGTTCTTGTTACAGTTCTGTATAATTTTTAGTAATTTTCGGTGTTAACAAAAAATAAAAAAAAAAAACTTTGCACCAAAAATATATTTTTATTTTAAGTTATAACTTCTGTTAGGCGTCCCCAGACGCACACTTTTTTGAACGTAAAAAAAAACAGTTATTAAAAAGTCTGAGAACTATGATGTATGTATTCCAAATTATCATTGAAAAGGCCACGAAGGTATCGTATTTAGTTTTTGTACGTAAAAAAAACAGTTATTAAAAAGTCTGAGAACTATGATGTATGTATTCCAAATTATCATTGAAGAGGCCACGAAGGTATCGTATTTAGTTAGCTATCGCATTGAACAAGCATATGAAGCACACACTATCACTGATAATTTAATGAAACCATGTAACAAAATGTATGCTCGATGAAAACTCTGCAAAGCATCTTTCTACTGTGCCACTATCAAATGACACTGTTACTATCAAATGATACTGTTTCACGAATAATTCATGATCTGGCAAGCTACGTCAAACAAGAACTAGTTACACGCCTACAAAAAACACGATTCGTCTGGCAAGTGAATGAGTCGACTGATATCGCTGGTCTGGCTATCTTGCTGGTTATGAAAGTTCTTTCGAAAAAGATGTGCCTATGTGTCCACCGCTGCCCATAAACACTACCGTAGAATAAATTTTTTGAAAAAAAAATCTCAAATGGAACGATTGTATTGACATTTGTACAGATGGGGCCAAGGCGATGACGATTAAAACAGCAGTAGTGTCACAAATAAAAAATGAAACGCTTAATTGTAGTTCTACCTATTGTATTTTACATAGACAAGCACTTGCGATGAAGCAAATGCCGTCAAATGTAAAATTAGTTATGGATGAAGCGATAAAAACAATTTTATCATATCACGACCACTACAGTCCCGATTATTCTCATTATTGTGTGAAGATTATGACAACAGACATAAAACACTGCTCCTCCATACACAAGTGCGATGGCTGCCACGGGGTAAAACTTTAACAAGGCTATTTGAACTTAGAGTCGAGTAACAAATATTTCTTTCAGATACTTCTTTCAATTTGAAATAGCGTTTGTATGATAAAACTTGGTTGTCCCGACTGTATTTTATGGCGTATATCATTAAAAAACTGAACGAATTAAATTTATCATTGCAATGTAAACAGACAAGAAACAGTCTTCCAGGCCTGTAACAAAATAAGTGCTTTAAAAAAATAGATTTTTGAATTATTTGCGTTAGTAAGAGCAATAGCTTTACGTCACTCAGTGAGTTTGTTAGCGATAACGACTCAGAAATGTTTCAAAATGATGTATTTGAAAAATTGGGCCAATATCTCACTTCGCTGCCTGCATGTTTTGCGAAGTATTTTCCAGAAGAACAAAAATTAAACTGAATTAATGGATTCATAATCCTTTTTTACCCAACTTGCAAAAACGTGAAAGTATGTCAAACGAGATATATGAATCTCTTTTAGAGATGTCATGAGACACAAGTATGGAGTCATTGGTCAAAACGACGCCTCTCAACGATTTTTGGTGCAGAATCCGTGATGAATATCCAATGTTTGCCAAAATGGCTCTGAATATTCTTCTCCTGTTCCCAACAACATATTTCTGCGAAACAAGATTCTCAACCTATGCAGCCACAAAAATAAAATACAAAATACCGATATATCGCATGAGTTAAGTAACTTTGAAGTCGAAAACCGTTTTTGAAAACAATTTATTTTACTCAAAATTACAATACAAAATTTCTAGAGAACTTCTCACATCGAGATCTGCAAATAGAATGAATAAAAAGTTATGATGATAATCGTTTTTGGATCCGGGGTGGGAATCTGCAAGCACTGCATTTCCTTGGATAGTCTGCAAAATCTCTTCACATAACTTGCCTGATCATATCCTGCTGGTGTTTTTGTGATCTGTACTTGATACCTAGTTTGTTCCCATAAATGATGATGGTCTCATCATATTTGATTATGTCAGTATATTTGTCATTTTTCAATAATGGGAAAATTTGATTTTTCATAATCGAATTTGTTTTATCAGGAGCTTAGAGGTGAAGTGTTCTGCTCAACACTAAAACATTTTTTGTGCCCTTTTTACTAGCTGGCTTTTGTTTTTAGATTATCAAATTTTGATTCAATCTGAGATATACTTCTCACTTGTAGATTTCTAGAGTTAAAGCTGGAAAGTACTTTGCACCAATTCTCTTCCTAAAACCATATTTAAATTCATATTGAGTTATCTAACTACATAAATATATATAGTATCAATTTATTATTACAATTTTTCAACATTTCCATTCCTGTTCAAATAAATCGTCCTCACATATTACAAAAACACTGAACACCACAACCCTTAACCTTATTTATTTGAACACGGAACGGAAATACTCGCCAAATATGACAAATCATGTCAAAATCCATGAATTCCAGGTTAACCAACATCTTAAAAATTACTTAAAAGATACTTTATGGAAAGATCACTTTAATATTAATTATAAAACCAAATGACGGCAACAGCTACTTTGAAGGGGAATTTAGTGTAAAATCTGCTTTCGGTAAAGTGGACTTTGGATATTGATTATGAAATCGGACGTTATTTTCATGTGTTTTAACGTTTGTCAATTGTATTTGGGAAAAATTAATAGTTTTTGATATTTTTCCGAATTCATATTTGAATTGATTCCTTTGGGGAATCAATAACAGGGGTCAAATACGAGAAACGAACACTAGACAAGTCGTATCATTTACGGAATTCTTACGTCAATGTATATTGCGTGTTTCTCTTCGTTGTTTTCGTTTTTACTCCAATCACATCTTGAGTTCTATATCGGATCAAATTTTATTTTATGCACGACTATGTTCAAATTTCCATACAATCATTATCAATGACACAAAATAATCAGTGTCATTGATGTTTTTATCACATACTCGGGATGAAGCATCAGCCAAAAACAAATCTCTACCAGGCATGAAAACTAGTTTGAAATCATATTTTTGCAACTGCAAAACCATTCTCTGGAGTTGGGCTGGACACGCATATAATGGATTTTTGAAAACACCTAACAATGGACGGTGATCAGTTTCCACTGTAAAACTACGTCTATAAGAATATTCGTAAAATTGCTGCCAATTCCTGTTCTATTTGTGCCCATTTTTGTTGAGTCTCTGTTAAGGCGTGAGATGACGTCATTTTTTGTCAATTCTCTCAAAGGGGAATTAAAATTTGATAAATTCGGTACAAAGCGACCTATATAAGTTATCATTCCTAAAAATATTTGAACTTCTCTTTCATTTCTGGGCTGTGAAATTTTTCTATAGTGGTTATTTCATCCAGACTTGGGTAATAACCCTCTTTTGTAATTATATCTGTTCTGTCTGTTCTGTTCTGTCTCATCTGTATGTCTAATAAAAGTGATTTCATTGCGGGCAAATTTACATTTTTCTTTATTAAGTATTACTTTATGTAACGTAGCTCTCTCAAATACTTGTCTCAAACGTTCGTCATGTTCAGATTTTGTTCGTCCCCAAATTATAATATTATCTACCTATATAAATATCGATTCTCCCCATATTGAAAATATTTTTAAATCGTTTGTGGAATACTTCAGGAGCTGATTCAATTCCGTAGGGCATTCTTAGAAAACAATACCACCCGAATGGAGTACCGAAAGTGCATAATTTTGTACATTCTTTCTCCAATCTAATTTGCCAGAATCCACTACTGGCAACCTATTTACTGAAATATTGGGTACCTGCTAATTTTGTTATGGTTTGATCAATCGTCGGCAACTGAAAATAATCCCTTTTAATTAACATATTTAAATCGCGTGGATCGAGGCAGATTCTCAAAGTTCCATAACTTTTTCTAATTATCACAACTGAATTCACCCGATCTGTGGGTTCTTCTACCTTCTGATAATTTTTGATTTTTCTAATTCCACTAAAGTCTTCTTGAATTGTTCCATCAAGGGAAATGGAATTTTTCTAGTTGCATGAACAACTGGTGTAGTGTTTTCTTTCAGTTCAATTTTATATTCTTGATCCAAACAACCCAATCCTGAAAAAAAAATCCTTATTTTCTTCAATCAAATCATTATAATTTTTCATTTCAATTTTCTCGATTACTTCTACACGTCTAATTAAATTCAGTTTTTCATATGCTTCCAGTCCCAAAATTCATTGAAGATTTGGACTGACAACATAAAACTCCAAAACGCAGTTAAATGTTTTATATTTACAGTGAAGGTAGCATGTTCCTATCACTGGCAGAAAATTGTTTGTGTATGATTTCAACTTGGCATCAGTGTGTACAATAATATTTTTGTCAGAGCTAACGAATTTCAATTTATCCATTGAAATGAGATTGACTTGAGCTCCCGTGTCTATTTTGAAGTCCACAAAATTTTTATTATTGAGCAAGAGTGACACATACCAAGAGTTATTTTCACCCTTTCTTTTTCTATTTTCTACGCTATAAACGAAAGAGTAGTTTTCATATCTTTCTTCTTCGTAATTGGGAAGATCTCCATCAATGTTGACTTGATTTACACTCCTTTTGATGCACATTTTTGCGAAGTGGTTATTCATCCCACATACTTGGCACTTTTTCTCAAAAGCTGGTCACTGATTTTTATCGTGTAAATTTCCATATTTCTTTATAGACAGCTCCAATTTCCACGTTGGATCTACCTGCATTGGCCTTTATTGTCGATTGTTCTCTTGATTTTTCCATTGCCAAACAAACTTGTATTGCTTCTTCCAGGTTCTTGTCCTCTTGGAGTAATTTTTCCTTGATCTTTTGATTCTGCAAGCCAGCACCTTGATTAAGCTATCTTTCAAATCCTTAAACACACAGGAAAGTGTCTTATTTTTCAGACCAGTCACTAACTTGCTCTATAGTCTCACCTGTTTGTTGCTTCCTTGAAAAGAATTTGTTATTCTGATTTAATATAATTGTATTAGAAAATTCTTGATAATGTATTGAAGAAATGAAAAATATGCGTTGAGATTTTTTTGCATAAAAACGGCCCCCATATGAAAAAAAAGGCAAGAGAGATTTTTTTGTCACAAATTGAACTGAGAATTTAAAAATTATTGTTAGTTAAAAATATCTGACGTACCATTTTTTCCTAAAAAAAATTGAGATTATTACCCGTACGCGCGCCACTGATGAACAAAATTCTCCATTGCATATTAGAAAATGTGCAATAACTACCAATGAAGCCCAGCAAATAGCAAATTTCATTTGCATATCTCGACCGGTTTCAGAGTGATAAATAAATAGTCAGTTTTTAAGAAAACTTTAACATCTGGTATCTAGGAATACGAAGAATTCGCGGACAAAAGCTAGAGAGCAAACTGTCATAATTTTTTGATACAGAATCACCTCCTGAAGTTTGTCGCACTTATTCACTAACTATTCTGAAACAAATATCTTATGGAAAAAATTAGCTACATAACGCTTGATAGTTGGATTTCGGAGATATTATTCAATCATCAATTATTTGGGTCACATTGAATTTCTCTATAGAAAGTCTTAGCAAAAAACTAATAGCACTGCAGTTTTTCTTGTATCGTGATACACAATTTGTATATTGAAAAAAATCATTTTTAGAAAATGTTCAACACCCTGTATCTCAAAAACTATACAGTCCCATGTTCATGTGCACTTTTTTTATTTTGGTGATGAGTAACATCGACTATTGTGTATTTCGAGAAAAACCTTTTCTCGAAATACACACGAATTCAATTTAATGCTCGAGATGAAATTGAATATACAAAACATAACATTCAGATGAATGTAAAAATGTTTTCTTCGTTACATTAGATTT
>WOGO01008136.1:0-10785 GCA_015342085.1 Leptinotarsa defecta
ATTTACAATATGTGGCAAGCGGTTTTTCATACCCTGTATATCACAGGTAGATTTCAGATATATCGTTTGAGAGAGTTATCAATGTAGAATATTTGACAAAAGAAAAATACAATTGGACTTGACACAACTTTATATTCTGAGTGACGAATATTGGAAAAAAAACCTGTCATGTTAGATATCTCGAAAACCGTCAATATTTTCGAAGTAAAGATATACATAAAGTGTGTTTTTCATTCTATGTAGAATCCGAAAAAACGATAAAAAATATATGTTGCCATTTGAAAAAACACAGTTGGGATCCGCCCAGAAAAAATTGAACATCCTGTGTGACCGCCAATATTCTTATTTTGTCGAGCTCGAGTAATAAGGTAATATTATAGAAATTTAGATTTCTATCCGTTTCCTAAATAGAGATATGGAACACCGCGCCACTGTATAGACCCTGTATGGAGAGGCAATAGAAATTGAGAAACTCATTGGAATTCCCAATGAACACAAAATATTTTTTTGTCGAAATTTCAACAGTTCGTTGGAGATTTGTGGAAATTATACCAGAAATTCTATTCCAGTTTCAAAATATGATGAAATTTTGTAGATATCGTTAAAACCGAATCCAAATCAGTCAACTTCGCGGCAAGAACATCGGCTCATCCAATTAGAACTTCTCATAAAACTTTACTGCAACTTCATTCCTGGAAAATTTCAAACGAATAATAAAAAAACCAATCAGAGTGAAATTGCTCATTTCCCTTTTCGGCGTTCCCGTCATTTCGATTCAATTTCCTGTTCGCGAAAGGGTCGAGAAACGAATTATATCCCAACAGCCTTCCTGCCGCCACAGCCGCCGCCGCCGAACATTTCATGAATGAAACTAGAACACGACCCCTTGACCCAAATACTCATTGATTAGATTCGTTGCACACGCCATCTCTTTCTATTTCCATTCGTGTGACAACCCTCCGAGGGTCCTTGTTTTCGTCCTCATTCATCTCTAGCCTTGGCGTGTACTCCATATACGGGGTTATGAATGTGCTATGTTCACTTCCAACTTTTCCACGAATGTATCATTTCTTGGAAAAGAAAGGTTCCCCATCTTTATATAAAAAATGTAGGAGTCTTCGGAAGAAAGAGAGAAAACCATTATTTTCTACGGAATAAACACTTTTTTCTAAATTTTATGTAATTTTGAATAACTTCTTGCAATTAGACATGCAGCTTCCATTTATATTTCCTGGATTGTTATGAACTATTGGATGTATGGGAAAAACACTTCAATCAATAATCAAGGAATGGATTGACATTTCAATCGAAGTTTCGACCTTATTGTTGTTTCAGAAATATATATTATATCGAAAATATTTTTTTATGACTATCAAATTCGAATATTTCATCAATTTGACAGTGAAACTAAATATTGTTTATTCTCCATTAATTGATAAACAAGCAGACCTTTCAATCGAAGCACTTATTATTTAATGAATTACAAATAAAAATATTTGAAAAAACCTTTAATGTTTTTGCCTGAGTATCTTATGTACTGAAAGTAATTCATATTTTGAATATTTAATTTCTTTACATTTTCCAATTATTATTTCGTTTTTTATCATGGAAAATCGATGGAAGGTTGGGGACTTCCACGGAAAGTATTCGATCCCCTCAGCCTGTTTGATTCCACTCAGAACAGTCTATGTTGGATCCGTACCTATATTTCAATTCTCAAACAGTAGAACAGTAGTCCGAAAGCCAAAACAGGAGATCCACTGCAAAAAGAGTAAATCTGACAACACTGAACGCGGTTCTCCTCTCGTGTGATTTCTTCATCTGAAGTGTATTGATTCACAATATTCTGCAGTCTAATCGCATTAGGATTCGTTGTGAATAAAACTGTGAATACAACTTACTATTTTGCTTTTCTTGGATTGGCTCGGTCAAGATTGGCTTGGCCATTCTTGAGATATAAATGCTGAAACTGACACGATTTTTTGACATGTATAAGGATATTTTCTAAACTTTCTCTTTTGCTTCCGAACGTTGGCATTTCCGTTTTTGTCCCAAAAGTCAAAACAAGTAAGAGAACATTTGTAAAATGAAAACACCCTAAATTTACGTCTACAGCTCATCTGTCACTTTTTTTTCAACAATGATGTATGAACCGCCCGGTTCATCAATTTTTATCCTTATCATTGATGTAAAAGTAAAGAATGAATCAAAAGTGTGTATGAATCAGCCATTAAATGGCTGAAGTGGACCCAGATTGGATCCTGGAGGTACACCAGCAGTTGCCTTATATGTAAGTGATCATATCCACATTTTTTATTGTCAAGGCGTGATGGGTGGTTGAAATCAAATATAGCAAGCTTCCATTCATTGTTTATCAAGTGACTGACATAATTATTGATTTTTCACTATTGGATTACCTAAGGATGAACACCTCAGAAACCGTGCAGAGTACGAAGTCTGTGTGTTATATTGCACTGTGACAAACCTTCAAAAGACACGTGTACGAATTTCACGGACTATTACTTTGTAGGATAGAACATTGTCAGTGAAGCAACTTTTGTTAGTTTGAAGAAAATTGATAAAAAGGAATTTCGTGAGTTAATAAAGCATTGATTTTTGGCGAAAATAATATTGTTGAAGCCAAAGCTTGGCTTGATGAAGTTTAAACGAGGTGAAATGAGCACCGGGGACGATACACGCAGTGGACGCCCCAAAGGGGCCGTTATCGATGAAAAGTTGATCGAGATTGCTGAGGCTCTAAAGATATCGAAAGAACCTGTTGGACATATCGTTCATGAATATTTGGGTATCTGGATCTGTAGAGTAGGGAGGGTGAGTATAAGCCCACAGCACTTAGGCTACATGTGACCCATTGTACATCCTCCTGAGGAGTTGTCCTCCTAGGTCATCGTCCATCCTGTCCGTTCCAGGAAGGTGGACAGGTCGCTGGGAGACATCTCATTTATATCGGCTCTTCAGAGCCTCTCTAGCTCTGAATATTCAGAGCTAGAGAGGCTCTGAATATTCCAACCAGGTGCGGCATAAGAGAGTCCAGTCCCCACTGAAGACTGAAGTAGAGCTGGTCTTATACCGTCAGGTCCTGCTGACTTGAAGGGGGAAAAGCATAAGAATCTCAGCACTCTCCTGGAGGTTGGCGGCTTTGTCGCCATTTTCCCTCGTCAGGATGCCGATACTCTTATGGTGGTCATTTGAGAGTGCCTTCTGTAGCCTAGAAGCTAGTGGGAAGTCTTCGACTGCCTCACAATAGGCTCTCCAGGCTTCTCTTTGCTTTCGTCTGCAGACTTTTTGAACTCTCTGAGGTTGACTTGATATATAACGAACGACAACCTTCAGAAGTAGAAACTTGTGCGAGCTGAGGATTAACGAGGTCTTACCTTTCAACGTGTGATTCCTAACACTGGTTGGGCGATAGCAAGTGAAAATTGATCGTTCAGCCTGGGGCTTGAACCACCGACCAACACGGCCTCGATTTGAGTGATTGAACAAAGCACCTACGTCGAACCGACCGGCTACCGACCGACCATGTACTAAAACACTTGCTCCAAGATTAAATTTCATAAAGACTGACAAAATTGTATTTTAAAATCAACTGACAACGAGTAGCGTACGAATGTTTTTCTTATTAGTTATTAATATCACCTAATTGATTAATTAATTAATTTTCTAATGGTGGTGGAATTTATATTGAAATATTTACTATTGATATTTATAATTCAGGATCTTCAGTAATAAATTGTAAAAACTACCTAAGATTTTTGAGTTTACTAGTATATCAAAGCCACAATAAATTATATCCATGTATATTATAATTACATATTTTTCATTATTATTGTTGTAAATCATGCCTTCAAGAAAATAACGCCGGGCGCCACTGGTAGTCATAAACCAATTGTGACGTAGCTAAAAGCGCGCGAATGCTCCAGTGCCTTAGATTGCCAAATATAAGCACCATTCACTCGCCCATCGAGACAGTCAAGTGAAAGTTACAGTGCGGTACGCGAAACGATCTAATAAGGCGATAGACACTTGTAAATAGGTGTAGTTTAAGTGTTTTGCCATATTAGAAGTGAGTATGAATATTGTTCAGTGAAGTCAGTTATTGGTAAGCCCAAGGGGAAAAATGTAACAATATTTCAGTACGCATCAGTCATCAAAAGGATCACAAAATATATTTACTGAAAAGTCATCTAACATTTCATTGTACTTCTTGAAACTATCATATTATACTAAAACAACCTATCATAAAGAATTTTTTTAAAGTCAAGCAAAACAATTCGTGTATAAATATTACATTATAATGTTATATTTAAACAATAGTCATAATTAACAACATAAATCATATTGGGCGTTATTCAGATCACATCAAATCACTGCGCCTGTAGAACAGCAGATAAGGAACCCGAGTTTCCTGGGGCTTCAGCACGTACTCATTCTGCACGGTATTGACCTTGGAATCGTTGTACCGCAACCGTTGTAGCCGACGTGGAAGGCATCGGTTACGTGATTTCCCATGTCAGCCTCATTGCCGTCGTGGTACACGACGGCGAACAGCTTGTCCTGCTTCTCTTCTGGAGAGTGCGTTTTCGATGAATCCAATATCGAATCAATACTTTCTCCTTCACTTTCTCCTTCACCCATTTCATTCGCGCCTCCTTCACTCCTCTCTGTACTCGTTCGTTGCCCTCCTGTATATCCCCAGTTTTTCGGTCCTCTCTTGTCCCAGTGAGGTCTGGAACTCCCTTCGTGCTCTACGTACGGTTTTTCTCATTCTCTCTAGCCTGTCGTTCCACAATTCATTTTCACCTTCTACTGTTCTGGTGATCCGGGGTATTGTCCTCTTGCATGCGTCCTGTAGTGTTATTTGCATTCGTTCTGCCTCTCTCTCTATCCCTTCTCTCCCATTCACATCTCCCAGTTGGAATCGAGACAGGATTCTGTCCATCCTGTCCCAATTCGCACTGGCCACATTCATTATCTTCCTTGCGCGCTTTTGAGGATCATCCGCTATGGTTATCACAATCATTCTGTGGTCGCTGATCGTCTCGTCTGCTAGCCCTCGCCATTTAAAGCATATGCCCACGTTCATGCTTTCTTCCACATAAATCCATGCCATGCCCACCGATATCCGCCCTGCATTGATCAATCTCCTGAACGCCGTCTGGTTGGTCGTAATGATCACATTTTCCCTCCAGCTGCTGTTGTTTCTACAGCCCCTTCTTCTCACCACTTTGATGCTATCTCATTCCGCTTGTGTCTAGTCGCTCGTGAGTCCAGCGTTCTGCTCTCTGAGCACTGTGACAATATCAGTGGTTGTGTACCCCTTGTCAATTCCTATGAGTAGAAGCTGCGGGGTTAGCGATGTTCCCTGCACTCTTACCCTTCCCTCTCTCTCAATTGCTTTTCTGATTTTTTCTTTCTCAATCACATTCTTGTTCTCTATTATCATGGCCCCACTCTTGAGCCTTCTCGCATAGGTTACCCCTTTCATACATCCCTCCTGTGGTAGGAATTGTCTCGCCATTCTCGTTATATTTCTATCTTCTGCATTGGATTCCTGATCCTGGCTTTTCTCATTAAATGTCACCACTATTTCTAGTGGTGGCGGTGGAGTTTTCCACCCTGGCCTTGCTTCTTCTGTGGCTTTTTGTTCTCGCTCTTGGTTTCTGTTAAGGTCTGCGTATGTTTTGTTGCCTGTTCTCTTCTTTCTGCGTCGTGTGGCTCTCGCTTCCCCAACTGTAGACCGCGCAGCGTCAGTTTTCATGCCCGTGATGGTCGCTGTCTCATTCGTATCGCTGACTGCCGTGGATGTCAGTATCACTCCTGTTGTGCCTGATGTAGCTGCGAGGTCCGGTACCATCTTTATTGTATCGACCAATCTACTGCTTTTGTTACCTACGTTTTGCCGTTTTGCTAGTATGTCCACTCTGTGCGACAGTTCTTTTATTTCCCATGTTACCTGTTACCTGTAATGCCAATGCCTTCAGTACCTCTTTCATCTCTGGATACATTCCTGCCTCTCTCATACTTAGCATTCTCACTCGTTCTTTCGCTAGTTCTCTCGCGACATCTCTCTCCGCTCTCATACGTCCAATCTCTCTCTCATATTTATCTCATAACAGGTCTTGGACGGATTCAATCATGGCCCCTGTGGCTTCCTTCACCGCTACCTCGATTATCTTTTGCTTCTTGGCAGCTCTTTCATTTTGGCTATTTCCCTTGGTAGGTGACCTCAAGAGTATAACCTTCGGATTGAATACATCTTTTTCGTTTGCTCTCTCCTTCTCCCTATCTTCCTCAGTATAGTCCTCTTCCTCTCTATTCTGCTTCCTTTTCTTGTCTTCCATATTTGGAAGGTCCTAGCAGCAATTTCCTGCTATTTATCCTCCTCCTTTCCAGTTTTAGGTTTCGACGCCCCGCGTTAAAATTTTTAATTTCAACGCGAGAGTCGTCAGACTCTGTATTTACAGGGATCTATCGATTTTAAGGTTTTTGCCGCCAGGCGTCAAAATGACGCGGGTGTCAAAATTTTCTTTTAGTTCGAATCAGATTTCGTGTCCTTTTGAAAATGGCCCGTCTCTTATCCTTGGAGGTCCGAAATTTTAATATTTTCGTGCGAAAACGGCCCGCCACTTATAGTTGAAGGACCGACAAAATCTCAATCCGAAATGATTAAATTCCGTCGTTTTTGACTATTTACTTCGTTCTTTTTATGTGCTTCAAATCACTTTCAAAGGTCCTTTTTCCTGTTTATTATATTTGAGATTCAAATATAACTTGTTCAATATAACTTGCAGTTCATTTTTATACCACTCACTACTTCCTAAACTCCCAGAAACACGTCTGTTCTCAACGAATTCTCTAAGGACCTTTTCGACAGTTTTAGGAAAGAAGGTGGACCTAATGAGTGGTTTAGGGACGCGGATTCCAGGATTCTGCCACGTCACTTGTCTTCGGGTAGACCTCAGCCTGATCGAGCGCTTTTCCTGTTAGGATGCGGTCTACCAACGCTTTCTTGTTCTTACTGTAGAGGTCTTGCGCTTTGTCATAGTTGGCTGCGCGAGGACCACTACCTGTGAAGTTCTGGCCATATGTTTTGGCCTGTCTACCCTTCTTACTAGCAGATCGGGCTTGGCTCTGGTGGCCATCCCGATTCTGCGTATTAAATGATGACGCGCCTCTATTCTTCCTAGAATGACCCACTGTACCTGAGAATGTGACGCCAATCCACTCAGTTAAGAATTGTGCCCAGTTGGCGTCACTCATAGTAAGCCCAGCCTCAGTTACCTGAAGATATCCGTAGTCGTCAATTTGGCCATCGAGCTCATTTTGCAGACGCGAAAGAAAAGTTCTAAGCTCGGGAGGGATGACCACGGGTGACGTTGCCGCCTTTATATCTACTCTTGGAGAGCGTCGTATTGTGGTGGAGGTGCTTTCAGCTAGCTTCGGTCGGTGCTCCGTTGTTATTGTGGTTACAGTGGGCTTCTTCGAGGTTGTCGCCATCGTGGACCTCTCTATTCGGGGCTTCCTGTACCTCGGGTGGCGACGGGGTAATGACTGACCTTGTGGTGGGAGGCAGAGTGCCCACCAACTCTAACTGCGCCATGACTGCACACGCCATGACATTATCGTCAATTATATCCGGATTCATTGGAATATATAGTTGAGAACCATTATGATGTTCTGATTCTCTTGCTGGTTCTGCGTCTAATTCTGCCGAAGATGACCTGGCTTCTATGGTTGATGATGTCGAGGACAGCATTGCATCCGACTTGGCCGTAGATGTGGTGGCCTTGCTCATTGTGACTGAGCTACGATTCCCGGCTAGGACACCGGTCAGTGAGTTTCTCCTAGCAGCATCCCTGGCTTCAGCCAGAACGTGGCGTACAATGGTTTACCACACTTGTGACGTATTTGATATTTCGTCAACTTGGTAGCGTTTTCCATATAGGCTTTAAATGGTCTGCCTGGCGGAGTAGAGGCCTCGATGGCCGCCAGGCGTTTTAGCACTACCGACTCTTCTTCAGGGATGCGTACTTGTAGCTCTTGGTGGTATTTTTTGGGGTGATCCCTTCGTTCATCGAGTCTGACTCCCCCGTATGCCTCATAAAATTTTCCACGTGGATGCAATGCTGCCTATCTCGTACCCCACATGTCGCAGCATGTGACGCAGCAGTGCCCGCTGGGATCCACTAACATCTCCACACTTGTTGCACTGGTGTGGAACCAGCTTTGCGTGAAGTGGACCCTGTGTGCCGGATTGAAGCACGGCCACAGCTTTCAGGTCATTTCGCCCACTTCCTGGCGATTCCGGGCCGGAACCCGACGTTGTTTTGCTCCCGGAACTGCGGGGGAGCTTTCCTCCTAAATTGACCCTAGTTGATGGCGGCTGGTCCGGAGTAGTAGGTGTCTTCGTGGAGGACTTCGTTTCCTATTTTTTGGAAGGTTCTGGAGCCGTCTGTTTAATTCCTCCAGTTTTCTTCATCTCTAGATTTCTTGATTTGAAGCCTCTAGGCGACCTGGTATTCCTTGAACTGCTTAGTAAACTCACCTGAGTTAAAAGGAGTGTGTTCATAATCAGGAGTACACCCCTAGTCAAACACCAAGCAGCTATCAAGTATAAAATTCACAAAGTGTACAAAATTCCCGGAGATTCAGTTGTTACCTCCCGCCCTGTACTGGAGATTTTGCCCAAAAATTCCTTATCGGAACCAAAACAAAGATGTGATTTTTAAGTTATCGCTGCTATAAACCTGCTAAAACTGCTATTAACTGCACTTTAGGTTTGAATTGAAGCTTACCTTCAATGCAGCTTAACGATGACACTGTTCACACTTCACTGGTACAGACCGGATGATTTAAAAGTCGCTATTAACTAAGAATTTTGAAATCTCCGAGGACGAACTTTAAAACCAGGCCGCTTGAATTTCTTCACGTTGACATCCAGAAGACATAGCATAGTCACCGTAAGGTCTCCTTTGGGATCTCCTGACTACAAACTCATTTCAGTGTTGAATGAATTACCGATTATAAATGTTGGGGAACAATCTACGCCGCGCAAAGTGTGGCATTACAGATCTGCTGAGTGGGAGAATCTTCAAGACCGTTTCCGAAATTTTCCCTGAATGAATATTTGCTTCAGTTCTAATGATCCATCAACTTGTGGTCTTGAAGTCACGGAAGTTATTCTATCATCCATGGATGCATATATTCCTTTTTCTATGAAACGAACTTCTAGAACACTAGAATCCACAATGCCGGAAATTACTTTTCGACAGCGTCTAGTCAGTCGAATTTTGAAACAGCTCAATAACAACAAGGCGTCTGCTCCTAACAAAGTGCCTGTCATCGTACTTAAAAAGTGCACTTATGAATCAGCATCAGTATTTTGCAGACTTTCCATATCCTTTCTTTTAAGGAAGAGGTTTTTTCTTCTTGTTGAAAGATTGCTCACGTTCACCCTATTCCCAAAAAGGGCAAGAACAATCTTCAAAATAACTATAGACCAGTCCCTTTGCCATCACTGATATAAAAAATCATAGAGAAAACCTCAAACAACCATATCCTCAAATAGTGGACAGGCTTTTACATCTTGAGTGATAATCAATATGGCTTCCGGAAACAAAGATCAACAGAAGACCTCCTATCGTATGTCACCCATATTTGGAATAACGCAATCGAGAAACTTGAAGAGTTGAGAGCTGTTGCGCTTGATATTTTTAAGGCCTTTGACCGTGTGTGGCATGAGGGTCGGCTGGCAAAACTTCGATGCAATGGCTTGTCAAGTCATTTTTATGTATAGTTCTGCAGCTTCCTGAAATAACGTTTCCTGCAAGTGGCCGTCGATGGATATCTCTCAAATACTTTTACAATCAACGCTGGTGTTTCCCAGGGATCCATATTGGCTCTAACCTTTTTATTGTACAAAAACGGCTTATTGAATAAAAAACAAGAATCCAATATATTGCTTTGCTGACGACAGCACACTTATCTCGTCATTCCATTTGGATTCCAGGACATCGGCTGCGAATGCACATCTTCACCGGCAGCAGGAGGTTGCATATCTTGATGAGGATCTAGAGGTGATTTCGAATTGAGGTGCCAATTTAGTGCCACGACAATCCAGGCATCGGTTTCCTCCAAAGCGGTAAATGTCTCCGAACCGGATGTAATAATGTCAGGATATACAATTTCGCTTTCTGTTTCGATAACTTTGTTAGAGGTTAGAATGGACACCAATATGTTTTGAAACAATCATGTTGCTGAAATTGCAAAATGAATTTATTCTCCAGCGATTCAAATCCAATGTGAATCGCACAGCTTGGAAGACTGTTTCAAATCGGAAAATTGTACGTACACACATCACCTTTTAATGATTTATAAAGCTCAGATAAGACCTTCCTTGGAGTATTGTTTTCACGTTTGGAGCTCCACCCCTGAGCATACCCTGAAGCTGCTGGTTTCCATTCAGTAAAGAGTGATCCGCCTTGGTACATTTGATTCCACCAAGAGCGGTCCTTATCAATACTCGACTCAATGTTTAATGTTCAACTCAGTACACCTCGGATTTCACTGTTCAAGAAGTCACAATTGGAGAATTGCGTGCATTTGAATTATGCTTCCTGATAAAGTTTTTACAAATGAATTTATTCTCCAGCGATTCAAAACCAATGTGAATCGCACAGACACCGATCTTAGAGCTCCCTAATGATTTTCCTGTAGTTCTTAATTTTTTTTTAAGTCAGAATTGTATGTGAACCGGTGTCT
>WOGO01008137.1:0-10785 GCA_015342085.1 Leptinotarsa defecta
TATATGATGGATATATGGTTGCTGTAACTCTGTGCGTTGTTACTGCATCTACCGCCTGAATTGCCTACTTGCCTGAATTAGATATGACATATATCATCACCGACACAAGCATTCTTATACGAGTATGAATACAGTTACATCGTTTGATTGAAACGAAGCGATTGCTACCATAAGTAGCATTCCAGAAAAACTTGCACTCCGTACAAGTGACACAAGTTGGCGATTTTAATATCATCTGAAAAAAAAAAATTACTGTACTGTTTTCAAAAATCCGCCATATTTTGTTCGAATCGTCTCAATCAGAGTGACCTTCATGTAGACGTAGGTCTTTCTTTTTGACGATGATGTGGACAATTCAAACAATAAGTCGGCATGTTGACATTATTTTAGCACTAGGATTTGAATTGGCCTTGCATGCCATGATAATCAGCTTTCTTGTTCATGTGTATTGCGATAAGGCATGGAACCCAGGCCAGTTAAATTTAATTTTCCTCTTGGTAGAGTTTGAACAAATCGGTTTTCATTTGTTGTAGAAGTGTATGTTTAGGAAACGGGTACCTCATTTCTTTTACTGCACTTTACGAATCTGTGAATATAAATGTATCTCCAGTAATTTGCTTTTGCATGTAATGGAGCTTGTACTATCGCATACACATCTTCTGTGCAGGCACTACTTGTTTTGACTATTTTATAATATTGGTGCCTGCAGCATCAACCATTAATTTTATTTCGTACCACCAGTATGAATGTCATTTTTGTAATTGGCACAGATTGTTTGAATGGTACTTTCAATGAATGGAGGAGGAACTTAAATTTCATATTTTATATAGGGAGGGATGCCTATCATCTACCGTGGAGGAGTATTTGAGAATTATGGTAAGTGTTGCCAACGTTCCCTACTCACCCTTGGTGGGAGTGAGCTGCGGAAAATTAGGGGTTTTCAGGCAGTTGGAAGTATCTGACCGTTTGTTCTGGCAGAAATGTCGCTTTTCGATTTCGATGGCCTCGCGAATTATCCGAGCTTGTAGTGTTTTCGCTGCGGTGACGGTCTTAGTGTTCGCGAAGGCTATGTTGTGTCCTGTCTCTTGATGATGTTTGGACAGGGCTGAGGATGGGTCTGACTTTTGGACAGCAAGTTGATGTTCGTATACTCTACTTGTCATACTTGTTCTATCATATTGAATCATATGGAAGATTTAGCTTCAATGGTATCCTGAAGATACTAACTTGGTTAGCGAATCGCACATCAGGGGGCGGAGAGAGAGAGAAGAAGTGAATGCACTCGAATTGTTGGTATTTTATTTTATTGTAATTTCATTTCAGTATTTTTTTGCTTATTAATGCAATTGGTATTTTTAACTATTCATTTTAATTTTATTGTTACTTTCAGGGATTTCAAATCATTTTATATCATATTAGATGAAGTCTGAACTAATGAAACTCAGTTTTAATGTGATTTGAAACTCAAAATATGTTTCTACTTATTGAGTGTCAATTACTATATTTGTTCGCAATTCTGTGTTCTGATATTGTATTAGTTATACAAATAAAAATGTAATTCGAATAGTTTTCCTTTTATTTTATCCATACATTTGTACTGCCGCTCTCATCTATGAGTTTCACCTTCATTTTAAAATTTTACTCGTAAATGTGTTCTACAACACATTATCTCGAAAATATTTAATCTTTCTATGCATGTTCCTCTGGATTTTTCGAAAAGGATTCAACTCAGTTTTGTTTTTTTTTGTCACACTAGCATAAACCCAATTATCATATAATATTACTCAGATTTTTCGGTTCTTGAAATGTATTAGTATCAAGAAATCATACACCAATATATTCAAAAGTTTTATTTCGGATACTTTTCTCGTTGTGTAACACTGTGTTGAATGCCAATTCAAATATGTTAGTAAACAACACATCGACTTGGGTAAATATATAAAAGGTAATTTTGTAAGCTATTAAGTAAACTCATCGCTATGATCAGTGTAGTTTTTCGGAATTGATGTCAATGACACACATTATGTAATCATTTGCTAATTTTTGTCTATCAGCTACACAATCTGGAGATTATTTGTTGAATTTATGAAGAAATTGAAAATGATTCAGAAAACAATATTCACACTATTTCAGAAAAAGGACAATTTTTTAGGTAATGGAGTGACACTTCAGAGATAGTTTTAAATCTATACTGTCGAGAATTTGAGTAACAATTTCTCCTGTTGAATGTGAAAGGTGCGTGTTTTCATTTTCTAAATGAAATAGAAGAACTATAGGATTGAAATAGCCTGATGAATTGGTGAAAAAAATGAATGCATGAATACGTGAAAAGCCGTGAAAAAACTAAAAGTTAAACTGCAAACAACCATTTTCTTATTTTTTGAATTTCAATATTGGTTCATATATGAGTACATGAAAATTAATATAAAAAACTAAGTTATATTGAGTCCAATAGTGTTCTAATTAGTGTTCTTGAAACCGAATAAGTTGTATGCGTCTACCCGGCAAACATTCCATACCTCAACCCTGGCAAAACTAATGATTGAGAAGTTGTTCTTCTGTTGAAATATTCTTGGGATATCGGAAAATATAACATATAGAATTTAATTTATTGGTGACATTTCCAAAATGCATTTTCCAAGTGATGAGATCATTTATAGTAATGCCCGAAAACTTGATCTCGTCTATACTCTTCAAACTTTATTTCTTTGTTGCACACTTCACGTAAGTGCATCAATAATGACTTTGCCTCCGCCATCCAAGACCAAAGGCCTTACAACTCACATCTTCCATCTGTCTAGCGCCACCACTGTCAAGGGAACCCCTACCCCTCTTAACTACTACCCCCCGGAACCACCGGCGTATAACGTCGATCATACGTAGGAATGAATCAGCGGGGTAGACGACCCATTTCCTTTATTTCCAATATATTATCTACATAAGATCCTTACATAACGTTGTAACAAAATGAAGTAACAACTCTTGTTCTTTCACTCCATAATTGAAGTGAACACAAACATAGGAAAACAAATTACGAAATCAATATAATAAAACTCTCCCCTTACATTTAATAAGCCCAACCCTTGTACCCCAGATAAACATCACAAACACAATAGCACATATCTTCGGAGTTATTTACAAACTAACCGATTCATGTTCAACATGTCCTACCCTGATAGGAAGGACCATGGTAAAGGGTAATGGTAAGCTAGCAACTTACCATTTACCTTTTCCTTTCTTCACTCACCACACTCTTCGCTCATTCATTTACGAATCGTATCCATTCCTTTTTTCATTTATATCCCTCAACATCATTTCACCATTCGTCCTTTCCGTCCTTTCCTTCCACTCCCGCCATCCAATCCTATTTCCGTACATGCATCTATCAAGCACGTGCTCTGCCGTTTCAGACTCCCCATAATCACAAGGGCAGGGAATCTCCGGACCCAGGTTGAATCGTATCAGGTATCCCGGAAAGTTCCCATGCCTCGTGAGCAGCTGGGCAGCCTTCCGCGACAGATCCAATGATTCATATACGACTGTTCTACAGAATCTGTAGAACCCATTCTCTTCCATTTCATTTGCCATTCTCTCCTGATACTCTCTTTTATACTTTTTCTCTCTTCGATTTTGCTGTGCAACTTTCTCACATTCCATGTGATCTGTTCACTGTGCCTACCCTTAGTGGCCTTTTCATGTGCCTTCCTGTTCCCTGTATTGCTGCCATCATGTCCCCTCCTCCATGCGGTCTGGGTACGTACTCCCCTTACACTTCTTTCCTCTATCATCCGCAGAATCATTGCTATTTTTTTGCTGCACCTCACCCTTCCTGCTACAGATATAGCAGAGTCACTGACTACTTTCAAACTCTCATCTATATTCCATTTGCTGATCACTCGCTCGATCGCAATCAGCTCTGTTTCTTTCACGCTGCTTTATCCGGCGATCCTTTCATTTCCTGTAGTCCATTCATCTTCCCACCTTTTATATGCCCAGCCTATCTCCATTTTTGCATCCTCCATCCTCACTCCGGCATCTACATATACTTCAGTCATTCTATCGTCCTCCACCTCCTCCACCAACTCCCCTTGCATCCAGAGGAGTATCCTATCTTCTCCTTTCACTCTGTCCTCAATCTTTCTTGTCGCATACACTCTCCATTCTTGGTTTCTGGCGCAGCCATTGGCGTTGTCCTGTAAGCCCCACATGAAGCTAAAAAGAAGGGCCTCAACTGTCTCTTCACCCTGCTATCATGCACCATTTTCCACCTCACTTGTACTCCATACAGAGCCGCAGGTTTGGCTACACTTTCTTCCCGGTCCACCTCCTCATTTCTTCTGCCAATTCGATTAGCTTCTTCCTCACTTCTTTGTGGTAGTCTATAAACAGTCCACCACAATTCCGATGTACCTCATGCTCGTTTACAGCTCAATACATCTCCCTTTCATACTTAATACCGGGGGTCTTTCATCCTTACTTAGTACCGCACTTAAGTGCAGTTAGCCTTCTTGACGATTGTAAAATCTCAAATTTGTTTTACAAGCATTAACGTATAAATAATTTTCTCTACACCAATTCATAACTGACTTTAACATTTCTTGATTAGCACTGTATCATTTCTTTCAGATACCATCAGTGATGTGTCGTCGTTCGCATATGTGGTCAAAAATGAGTCACTCATTAAAATATCAATTTCATTGAGTACGAATGATGTAGGACGTGGTCTTCATTGACATAAAGATTTACATTTTCTGTTTCGAAAATGGTGGAAATAAACTGAGGTAAATATACGGAAAAAGAAGTCAAGAGTCGAATTGAAAAAGAGGTGTGTTGTTGAATATTGAGAACAGACCTATAGAAACAATAGAAACATTATTCAGTAATTAATCTTTACTCAGTACTTGTTGTGGAATTGGCCGCAGTGGTAGTGCGCCCGACTCACGATCGGAAGACCGTGGGTTCGATTCCTGCCTCGACCAGATATTTTTCTCGAGACAATTTATCTGGTTGAAGCTGGGATGATTCTGCAACCGTGTTAGGAATCACACGTTAAAAGGTAAGACCTCGTTAGTCCTTAGCTCGCACAAGTTTCTCAACTTCTGAGAGTTGTGAGTCGTATGGGGGCGACAGCTGATTAACGGAAAAACAGATTTTAAACAGATTTTTTTCAAACAGTAAAATACTACCACTACTAATAGAAAAATTATTCAGTAATCTCTCTACTCAGTAAAATACTACATTTCCGAACGTAATGTATGCAATAACGTTATGCTTATATCAAATCAATTCAAGTGATTCTAAAAATATCAAATTGTTCTTGATAAACAAAAGCTTGGCAGCTTTCTCTCCTCTCAGTATATTTCTATGCTGATCATATACTAGGCCAGTGCCACTAAAAACTTGTTCATTGGTACTGAGCCATGGCCAAGATAAAAATTGACAAACAATAGAATGAAACTAAATATCTACTTTCCACCACAATAAGGAATGCTTGTTTCTTTATTATATTCATAAAGTAAGTTATTCCATAACAAATATTTATCAACAGAATGACTATTGGTTTTGATGTTAGCATCACCCTCTCCATCATTACTTATCAATATATCTGATTAAATGGAATGGACACTGTTGTTACGTTCATCTACTGATCACATTGCGAATCTTGCCCGTTTTTCTGACTTTAATTTGAACTCACAAATCCAGATCCAACATTGTCTTTTACTAACGTCGTTGATTTAAGATTGTCTTCGATGTGGTATTGTAGACACTCATTGGCATATAACTGACATTCTACCAGAATATGTATGATAGATATAATTTGTCACATATAAAGAACGTAGGGGGGTTCATCTTTTTGAATAGTTAGCCGTGAGTAAAACGGGTGTATCCGATTCTGACGCGTGTGGGACTGGTTATTCCATTTTTAGCATCAGTTCTTCAGGGTATCACTGAGCCTTTCACCTTATTGAGCTTGGAATTCTACGTTTCTCATTTTTTTCTCATCGAATATTAATAAAGGGGCCATCTACGCGAGGATTGAAAGGGGGAAGAGGGTTTATCAAAAATCACGAAATATCACAAAAGGGGGTAAGGACCTAAAAAATACACGTGATTTTGGGAGTGGTAGGGTTAGTCTTGAGCCTCACTACGTATCACCAAGGGGGAGGGGGGTTATAAATGCTAAAAAAACATCACGTGATTAATTGACGGCCCCTAAGAATCGGTTTTAGTTCCGAGTATACAGTACTAAAGTGAGCGGTTGTTGGTCGGTTGGGACGTCCATCCCCAGTATGTGATGGTACCCAGATGAATTGAATGGATCATCTTCGAGTGGCTTCAAAATCGAATGGATACAGTGTAACCATGAAACTAAAGACTTCCACAAGTGAAAATAGGGAGGAAACTCAAACGGTTGCACGTGCATTTCTACCGTACATCCTCAGGGTTACAAACAAATTTACGGAAGCGTAAAGTGAAAACAGTGTTCAAGTCCACCAGGAAAATATATCTAAACTTGAGATCTGCGAAAGACAAAAGAGATCCCCTATTACCTGCGGGGGTATATCGTATACTATACGTATACACCTGCGGAAAAATTTATATCGGTACCACCAAAAGATCCATGGGTACAAGGCTGAATGAACATCGGAGAAACTGTAGATTAGGTCAAATAGACAAATCGGCAGTAGCGGATCACGCACTCAGTGAAGGAGGTCACACGATACTGTTTGAAGATGTGAATTCACTTGCCCCCGATCAGTCGGCTTCTACGGGAAGCGATAGATATCCATAACCATACAGAAAACTACAACAGAAAAGAGAAGGCGGTAACGCTAAACCGGAAAGATGCTAAAGGTACAACATCGCAATGCAATGTTACGTCATTACCAGGTAATAACACTTCGGCCAATAGCAACGCTTCGATAAGAGAGGCGGACTACCTGTGTCAACATAAATACAAACAACCTACAACCTTGAATTATCAAGATGTATAAACCTCTGAAAAAGCCAGCCTCTAGTATTGACGAAACGTTGGGATGCAGTTCCAAACTACGGCGGCCTTCAAACCCGAATGGAGATAGTAACACTGAAAATCTCGGCCGCTAAAGCCTTAACGAATTTACCAGTTCGAGAGGAGAATAATTGTGTTGGTAAACAAAAAATACTTTCGGGATATAAATTCGAGTATATCTGAAACACGTGGTACCACCTACCAAAATCGAGTAAATTCAGTTGTGTTGGATTATTCGTACACAATACAAATCCTTAAGTGTTACATATCACAATAATTAATATAAAACTATCATTCTCTGAGGATTATTCCGACCATCAATATTGCAAATATATTCTAAATAATAGTAATGAATTTTTATCGAATCAGGTCATGGAAAACGAAACGTTTGCTAATTAATTCAACGCGCACATAGGTGCAATGTTCCGCTATTGTGAGCGTCCTAGAGATGATTCATTTGATACATCTACGGTTTCGGTTCCAACTAGGTCAGCTTCCACGATTATGAAGTGTGTCATAGTTGTAACGTTTTATGTTACTTCGGAAGAAAAACCGGTCAGAAGGAAGTTGGTCGTCGTTTGATAATTTATTCTATTCTATGTTGAATTTGTCGAATACAATCAATATTGCTGGATTGGGAAATTCCTTGATATGACAATTTTAAATGAGTCACTTTGAGATATACAGTAGAGCCACAAAGCTTGATTTTTTAAGGAATATGTTATGAATTTTGAACAGCCAAATGCAGTAAATAATTTATTTCATTAACTAGAAAAACTAATAAGTTCTAAAACATGTCTATTTCAGATTTTCAAGGTATATCTTAGGAAATAAGGTGTATAAAGAGTTCAATAATAATAATTATATTACTGCAAAAAATATATTTTATAGCAAGAAGTTTGGCTTGTAGCCTTATAGCAAAGCTAACATATCTAATGATATCATCTGATTTCCTGAAAATAAGAGAAACTCATACACATAATTAAACTGTTTCCGACCAATCGAGAAAAAAATTATTCATTCAGTACAAATGACTTCAGTTTCAAAATATTCCAACACAGTGTATATTGGATAATCAAATAGAATGTGGGTAATGTTTTCAGGCTCTTGTAAGTTACAGATCGTGCATATCTCAATAGGGTCTATTTTGTTGAATTTGTTTTGTAAATTTATTTATATTAGGTACTTGTTTGTCAAATAATAATATTTAGATTGTCTTCACTTTCTTTTCACGATTCATTTTATAATTTTACAAAAACTTCAAGTATTTTTGCATGAACAGGTTAGCACAAAACAAAAACTCATTTTTCAGCAAAAAATTTGGCGCAGAATTTTATCAAAAATAATTAAAACAGAACTTCATAAACTTCAGAAATGATTTTTGATAAAGAGCACGTTATTCTAAAAAATTAATTCTAAAATTCAAAAAACACTAATCATTTTTGTCCCATATTTTGTTTTTCTCAATTTAATATTTATTATTTTTCTGTTTGACAAACCCTTTTACAGACACTTCGATTCGTTTTCATTCATATCATATCCATTGCTATAGAGAGGGCCTAAGGGCCATGAACATGTCTCTTCTAATTTCATTTAATAGAATTCCTTTCATTAGAAGTAGTATTTATCACATGGAACGAGGAAATGTTTTGAAAACAACTGTTGAATCAAAATTATACAGCCATTAATTAGCGACGGACTGTGGCTGGTCATCGTTTTGAGGTTCAACTCAGTACACCTCAAACTTCACAAAAAATGCCTGTAAAAATTAGTTTTCAAAAAATTCAAGAACAAGTAATTAGTTATAACACCTATTCCAGAGGAAAATTCTATAAAATATTCAGGTTTATTGTTCGCCATATAAGATGGGACCAACAAATAATAATAGTACGCGGTCTTTCATCAAGATTTGAATTATTAAAAAAATTTTTCGAAAGTCCCTTATCTGAGAACCATCCACCACGGATTGATACAATCACAACTTGCATTTGTTGGTACTGAACATTGTACATAAATAATTCTGAGAGTTATATTAGGGTTATATTAGGAACATGATTGAAATTGAAATAGAAACAAAATATTTAGATCATCCATATATAATACCAGAGGACGGAGTTATAATTTCTTGATTCCATAATGTATGAAACTGATTGGTCAGAGACACAGTAGTTTTACTAAGAAATATCGATAAACGACAGATAAAAATTGAATGGTAATGAACAGAAATTACTGGATATTATTATCTTGAATCAATGTTAAACATTTTCTTTGACTTATAATCCCATTAGTGTGACTTACTTTCCAGACTTAGATTTTTGGACTTTTCTACCCTTCCGAATGTGGTATATCTCACTCATTTGTCATATTTAGCTGATGATAATATTCCTGATTTTGACAATCACTGGTATTTGTATTTTATCGGATACTGGTGGTACTATTTTAATTATATTGTATTCGATTTGTTGCATCAAATACATAATATAATACTAATAGTTTGATACGATTATGTTAGTGTACTATAGTATACTGTGCCAATGGTACAGTGCATGTATTCGATTAATAAAAAGGAACTCATCTTCATATGTCACCCTATATTTATAGTAGAATTTATATCAGGATCGCACTCATTTTCAGATTGATAAAAACCATAGCTCCGAGGCAAATTCATAACCAATGCCATTCAATGAAATGCTGATGCATTCTGCTGTAACAACTGGTAAATTTTCGTAAATACTTGTAAGTTTTTGTAACTATTGGACAATGTTTGTAATATCGTGTAATATATGTAATTCTCTGTGAATTTTCAGGAAAAAACAAAATACTCCAAACATGATTGATTTGTAAAATTATTATGAAATTCTCTGTGAATTATTCGTAGTTTTTTGTGATTTTACCATCAATTTGTACAGTGTGGCTGTTAACCACTTTGCTCATCTTGAACCGCTCATTGAACTATTCTCTAAACTTATCTATCCTGCAGTTCAACTGCCTTGCCTTTCTTTATAACTAAGTATTTGATCTTGAATGTATATCAAGTTGACGAGACACTTTTCGAAATTTGCAAAACAAATGATTTCATAATTTGCCGCTATTTATTCGCTAATTAGTTTCGGAGGAGAATATTTTTTCGCCCCTTTTTTTTTAAAGACTTGATATCAAGTTAGCGATACGACTTTTTTATTATAGAGTTTTCCAGAACTTTGACTAGACCATCGGTTTAGTATATTTATTCACTAATTAGTTGCGGAGAAAAATATTTTTTCGTCCCTTTTATTTAAAAAATACATGGTGTCTCGCTAACTTTGGTATATTTATTCGCTAACTAGTTGTGGAAGGAAATATTTGACTTACTCTTTGTTTGAAAAACTACATGGTGTCTCGCTGACTTATCGATACGACTTTTTTTATTAATCATTGTGAAAACTGCCACAAGTTCTAGTCATGGATTTGTAGAACCGACTCTCGTCGCGAAAGATCTCCCATGAATTAACTCAATTACCTAAAATTTACTTCGATAACATTGACATTTTTCGTGAGATGTCGGACTTTATATATCAGACCTTTTGTAGGGCAGAAAATCAACCTTCACCCATATTTTTATTAATCGATTTCTCTCTCAAAACATTCGTGGATGTAAATTGTTTTTCATTAACATATATTATATTACATATTATAAACAAGTTACACATGTCAAATTTATTTTATCAGGCATTAAATCATCCCTGTTTTCATCCATTATCAACAAAAATTGATAACTCCTTCCAAACATCCAT